>JXSR01S075064.1:28182-39387 GCA_000969725.1 Ophiothrix spiculata | reverse complement strand
AGGGTAAGCTCATATTTGATACCTAAAAAGGATCAAAATTGATCCTTTTTGTCTCATATTTGATCCTTCCTTTCTAAGAGTGTAGGACTAACTAATCTTTGAACGCGTTTATCTCGGTTATACGTTTGACTCCCTGACAACCTTTGACGGACCATAACTTGACTTCTGGAAATCGCGGGAAGTTCATTAAGGTGTCATTTTAATCCTTAAAGCATGGTCTTTGCAAATAATTAAAAAAGTGAATATGACAAGAGTTGGCATTTACTGCTGTTTTGGGGTGGACGGTCACATATATTAAGGGCATGATTACAGATTACCTATTTTAAAATGTCAGAAAATTATTACAAACATAAAATCAAATGTTTATATGATAATAAATGTGCTACCATAACCTGCTTGTGTTATCATATCCCTGGATGCACTTGTCATTTATACTCCACGTAAATCAGTTCTTGTGCAAACACACATCTATCACATAAACAGGGTACTTGTTGATGTTTAGCTCGACATATATTATTCTATTGCTTTTTAACTGCTTATAATAGTATCAACCATGTTTGCGATAGTACATTCACAATTTAAAAGGCTACTCTATTTAAATTAGAAGAAATTACTGGAAAAATGAGACAAATTTACTTATCAGTCACTAGGCGACACTACATAATTATCATCACTACTAAATGTCTATGTATCGAAAGCGGGCTAGTTTCAATTTCGTTATCGTTGATTATTTAATACTAAATATTAAAAAATGAACAAAAACGCGTTATTTAGACTATTGAAATTGACAAAAGAAGTATTGAATCAATCTTACTGCACAGAAGAGGGCTGTCAATCAAAGTATGGGATAGGCTATTGTCTTTGACAATTGACAAAAGCAAAAATGTCTGACCGTTTTAGTTGTGCTTTTCCTCGTGTAAACATATAAGGGCTGTTACGGATTGCAAGTGGGGATTATCTATACTTATTGACACCAGTGAATAGAATAAGTAATGGGTTGACAAAATAATTTACCACAGATTTAAAAAATCCATTGTTATTCCCGGTGTAATGAAATACAGCGTCCGTGTGACTGAAATGTCCTAGCTACTATTAAATTGTGTAGAACGTACTTGTACATGTGCGATCAATAAATCATCGATTGCGACCGTTCCGTGTTGTTCAATATAGACCCGGACTTCTGGTTATGGGGGACTCAGTCTCATTACACCGGACAGAACATTTGAACAGGTCTACTGTGCTAATATGTCAGATTTTTATAGAAGTTGTTCGTCATTTGAAATAACCTTTAGTTCTGGTTCCTGATGTCTAGTTTTGTTTGTGCCTCATTTCGGCCTTCAAAATTTATTTGTTTTCCTTACCAAGTTTGTGGATTTGATTTAGCATTTTCTAACACATATGTCTCCTTTAATGATACATTTCCTAAATGCTTGTAACTTCCAAGATAAACAAATAGTTTAACAAATGCACGTGAGTTTGAAGGCCATGTTTAGCATAGTACTTCCGTTGATCAAGTTATTTCACTAAGAAATATACAACTGTTTTCTTGAGGTTCCGTACAGGGTACAGTATTCTTACAAAGTTTGTTTGCTTGGTTTTACACACATGAAAATATTATCTTTAAGTAGAACTAATTATAATCAGTGATAATATTATCAGTATCAAAACAATAACATTTTGGATTATTCTCACAACAGATCAGTTTCTCTTGTACCTTGCTCACGCAAAGGTAAACTTAACTATCCCTTACTTTGTCAACTTCAAGGGGAAAACATTGCTTAAACAAAAAGTAAAAAGTTGTATAAGCCATTTTATTTGTATCAATGAAACCATACAATTAACCTAACTCGTACTTACGTTGTCAACGTTAAGGAAAAAAACATTGCTTAAAAGTAAAATAGGCTAATTGAATCAGTCAGGTTTTCTATTTTTAGCATCGCACGCAATGAAACCATACAATATATAAGTTATCTAGAATTCTTTCAGTACATCCTTCTCCTGGGATGAAGATACATATTTTTGTAAAGCAAAGTGTAGAAATTAGATATATTTAGATATTAGGCTAATTATTTCATGTGTTCTTGTTTTGAATGACCAGAATAAAAACAAAATGTTGGATGGAACATAAAGTATACTTGGTCGCAAACAACAAGTGATTTATAGTGCACTACGCCTCCCTAACAGTAGTTATTCCAAGCGGCGTCAGTTACGTAGTCTTTTTCGTTATTGTACCAAGCTTGAGATAAAACGGACCAGCTAATTAATTATTGATTAAAATCACTCAACTTTAAGAAAACCTTATTCAATCTGAGGAAGGTTTCACAAAAACAAGCCGTTATATTTTTACCCAATACAAGTAAAGAACAGTACATCGGTATTTCATAACAAGAAGATAACAGATCTTGAAGTTGCAAATGTCGTTTTTCAACTTTTTGAGGTCAAATTAGAATAGGGTGTGGGCGTCATATATTTGGTAATGGTGAAGAATTGGTAATAAGTAACTAAAACAAAAAATAACGCAATTTGTAACCTCTCTCTCTTACGCGTGGGCTAGTACGTGACTTAGAATATAAAAAACATTGTTAAATGTATCACTGTATATTACGTATATTTACACAACTGTCTAAAATAAATCACAGTTAAACATAAGAGAAGTGTACATCGACGTGATATAAAATACAATATTTCTACCCTCTTATTGCAAAAAATCACACGCTAGAGCACAAGAGCAGTGTACGTGACGTATATGGCAAGCCAAAAGGGTCATTACGTATTGCCACAACGCGTCGTTTTTGAAAGCAACGCGTTGCTTAATAAAACCATCGCGTTGCTTATTTAACCAAAAAGAATTACGCTTTATCAACGCGTAGCTTTGACAAACAACGCGTTGCTTTTAATAAAACAACGCGTTGAATTTTGAGAAAGCAACGCGTTGGTTTTGAGAAAACAATGCGTTGCTTTCTGTCATAATACAGTGACCAATTACGTCCTAGCTTTCATGCACTTAGTGAATAGCTGATGCCACGTGCTACCAATACAATTGAGCAGGAAGTCAAGGACAGGGCCGTGTACATTTCGTACGTTAACTGAGGCATCATAAGTATTTTACACTGGGTTTTACAGACCTATAAGCTTAAGTTAAAGCATGATGAGAAGAGTGTAAATACTTAACTTAATCTTGATAATGAAAGGCACTGAGTAGTTTGCAGTGATATTATCATATACATGATACATGGCGATATTTTCGTTATATCAATCCTTGTCATTTGTTTTCCCAACGATAATTAATACTCAAACATTATTAGAAAATATTTATTTTGAAGAAAGATTAATTGAATAATAATTTACAATTTAAATAACAAATAAAACACGACCTGTAGACCTGTTCAAATCTTGAAAATCCTTTTTAAGTATTCAATCGTCATCATAACCTAAACCCTCAAGTAAGTAAACTGTGATTGGTAACTTGGTTCTAGGAAAAATAGAAGAAAACAACGCGTTGCTTTAGAAAGCAACGCGTTGTATTATCAACCGGATGAACAATGAGTTGCTTAGACGTGCAATATCGGAGATTCTATTGGTTAAATAAGCAACGCGTTGGTTTTCTGCTTATAAGCAACGCGTTGCTTTCAAAAACAACGCGTTGTGGCAATACGTAATGACCCTTTTGGCTTGCCATAGTCGTGACATAAAACACAATGATCTACACACGAAAAAGTAGAGCAAACATTGCTCATCTTCAGTAAACAAACATGTAACAGGTGGGTTGAGAGTTTGTACGTCTGTATCGAAAATGATAAATATTCACTGATTTTACCCATAAAAATCAAAGTTTATTATATGATTTACAATAATGATTTAGCTACGGTACAGAAATCTAGAAAAACGAATCTAGTTAGTGTTTTTCAATGTAAAGTGTAATATTTCTGTACTATATAGATAAAGGGTGAAACATAGACCATTATTATCAGATATAATGGGTCTTGGCATGGGATGGCGAGACGCGTAGAATCAAATGGTGCGCCCCTTAAAAACGAGCCGTTCGTTATATTTTTACTCAACATAAGTAAAGAACAGGTGTAATAAAATATATAGCGAATGATCGTACTGAATCAATGAAATATTGATAACGATGTATTCCGTGGAGTTTAGATTGGGGCGGACTCCTGGTTTTAAGGGACTCTTAGTCTCATTGCACTGGTTTGAATCTCAAAGCGATAACCAAACCAAGAAGATAACAGATCTCCAAGTTGCCAGATGCAATTTTCTTTATTCAACTTGAGAGAAATTAACATTTAAATGTGAGATTTGCCGTCATATTTTTGTAATGATGAAGAAATGGTAATAAAAAACTAAAAATCTAACAAAATAACACTATTTGCAATCTCTCTGTCTAGGTTAAATACGCGTGAGCTTGTACGTGACCTACAGTGCAAAAACATTGTTAAATGTATCACAGTATAATATTGACACAACTGTCTAAAACAGATCACAGTTAAACATGAGAGAATTGTAATATTTCTACCCTCTTATTGCAAAAAAGATCACACTAGAGCACGAGAGCAGTGTACGTGACGTGACATAAAATAATCTACACACGTGCAGGTTGAGCAATTATTGCTCATCATTAGTGAACACAGCTTGTAACAGGTGGATTAAGTGTTGTGCGTCTGTATCGAAAATTATAAATATTGAATGAAAAATATTGACCCATAAGAATAAAGTTTATTACATGATTTACCATAATGATTTAGCAAAAATAAAGAAATCTAGCAACACGAATCTAACTAGTGCTTTTCAATGTGAAGTGCAATATTTCTATTGTGCGAAAGCAACAGATGTGTCTGTACATGCAGATCTTTTATTTTATTTTATTTCATTTCAACCTGGTTTTGCCATATTGGGTTTTAAGTATCAATATGACAATAAATTAAACATATAAAACTCTTCAACCTATTATATTTTTGAAAGGTTTAACAGCGCATATTGTTAGCATGAGAGTGACATGCATATAGTTATGTTAATGTATATTCCTATACTTTATAATGGTTCAACCGCACTGACCATCATACATCAAGTAGTGTTGGCAAAATAAGAACACAATATGTGCACCGTATCAACGTATGTATCACGTTACCTTAGCGCCAAAATCGGGTTGTTTGACACTATTTTCTACCGTCGAAACTATCATTAAAGCGTTAGTCATCCAAATATTACTAACAAAGGTTTTCCCAAAAGGTTCTGCAATTTCAATTGCACCTGTACAGAAGACGTGGTTACCGTCGAAAATAGTGTTAAAGCTTTAGTCATCCAAATATTGCTAACAAAGGTTTTCCCAAAAGGTTCTGCAATTTCAATTGCACCTGTACAGAAGACGTGCCACTCTTAATTGCATTTTTGAAAAAAAAAAAGATGTAACAAATACGACTAAATAAATCGAAGTATTGGTGAAACTGTATCCCATGAACTTCAATCTACATTGATAGTCTATTGATGTCGCTTCAGCGCGCAGCATTTGCCTAAATTTTCCCGGTAAATGAACAGGTGTACCGGTTGCATTAAGTACATTCTAATAGTCTGTGTGGGCTTGACTGCAAAATGGAGTCTGCACAATTGTTCTTGACTGATTCTTAGTATTTGATACCAATAGATTCCAGAACTGAATAATGCAAAATCTGCATCATTGAGCATTTTGAGAAATCCAAGATAAAACAAAATGGCTACCAAAACAAGGGGTGATATTTCAAAATTGGTCAAATTTTGTTCACAACCACACCAACATGCTCCTCTCATCACAAGGAAGCAGTATACTTTTACCTATGTCTGAAATATGGTTCTGGCGTTACAGCCAAAACTGTGAAAGGTCATATTAGAGGTCAAATTTTTTTGGCGCCGTTTTGATTCAAAATGGAGGATGGATCTCGTGGTTAAAGTTTCATGCAATGTACGAGGTGAAGTGATAGCTAGAATGCTACAAACATATTAGACAGTAAAATACAAAATTTGATCTAGAACAACAAACAAAATCTGTTGGGATATTTTCTCAAAACGAAAGCCTAATAAGAATAAAAATAATTAAATCAGAATAATCAGTTTAGAAGGCAAACAAAAGTGTGTTGTAGGTCTTATTCTTTTCAGGATGAATTATACAACATGGAAAAACAAACACAGACTCTGAACCATACTTTGCTGATTACTGGTAAATAAATTGTCTCTGCAAATACGGTATTCGTGTTGAAATAGATGATGTTAAAAATAGATGGTGGAATTAATAAGTGATTTATTAGGTTATTTTAAAACAGCATATTGTTTGGTTTGCAAATGCATGTACATGTCAAGTATTGTTAGTAAACACTGGAAAATATAATGTACAGTATACTCTGGAACGCACTTTTTTTAGACGAAATGTGAGTAATACGTAAGCTTAGATATTTACTGGTTCTAGTCTATAATCCGAGGTCTTTAATAGAAATGGATGACACTCGGTTTCAAAAATCTCTGTTGGAAATTTGTGAAGTTTGCAAGACCTTTTTGGATGTGATTGTTATAACGTTTTGGAAGTTTTTTTTTATTAGGGTCGATGTGTTCGAAAAAAAAATTCCAAATACTTTCGAGTCAAAATTCCAAGACATTTGTGAAGTACTAAGTTATGCAAATTTCTATCGTTAATATATGTGACGTCAATTACATACTGGTAATATAAATGTAAAGGCACTTTAATATGTCAATATATTTTATAAATCAACTATTAACTATATAGTACTATTTTAGTGTGTTTTGATAGCAGTATGCTCGCTGATATGATAATAATAAATAATAATAATAATAAAAGTTAACAACTGAATAGGCGTTTTGTTTGGACAGACTCGCTAGTCGTTTTCAGTTTTAATTGTATTGATCTACTTTGCCATTTTACCGCTAGCTACCCTGTTCGAGGAATTGTTTTAATGTCTTGCGTACGGGATTGCGAAAGATCAGTCACATATTCGAAAAAAACTGTTAACGATGGCAATTTGCAATTTTGCTCCTGGTTCAGGCAAAGTCACATGGTCTGGCACCGTGGCCACGTTGCTGTCTTGTCGCACTTGCCACGTCAGTCTCGTCGTAGCTTTTGTTGAAGCAACACGCATATACACAATTTTTGTAAAAATTTGAAATATAAATGTAGTACTACACTGTTATACTGTTGGGCAATTATTTAGCGTTGGTTAAACTATGAACAACCCAATTGTTGGGTAAATAATATTAACCAACTGTTGGTGAAATTTTACCCAATATTTGGGTAATTAGCAACAACTTTTACCCAATAGTTAGGTAATTAGCCAACATTTTACGCAACGTTGGTAATTATTTACCCAGAAGTAGGGTTGTTCATAGTTGAACCAACGTTGGGTAAATTATTTGCCCAACGTTCTAACAGTGTATTTTAGTGTTTTTTGATAGCAGTATGCTCGCTGATATGATAATAATAAAAAATAATAATAGGGGATTTTGAAAAGGCGCACTAATACACGCATATGCGGCCTCTAAGTGAAATAGACAACATTTAGAACAGCTTAAAAAGATACAAGTTTGTGTACACTTAAATGATAAAAATACAAACTTCTGCAGGAGCAGGAATTTCGACGGCTGCAGGTGGAAACCCACAGCCTACTCATGAGGTGGAAAACTGCATGAGCCTTTACAATATAGTAAAACAAATATTTCAGAAATTTGATTAAAAATACAAAATACTGCAGGAGCAGGAATTTAAACGGCTGCAGGTGGAAACCCACAGCCTACTCATGACGTGGAAAACCGCATGAGCCCTTTTACAAATAGTAAAACAAAACATTTAATTATTTGAGATTTTATGAAGATATAATTAGAGTATAATATGCAGTTATTATATGTACGTATATTAAATACGACTTTTTTTTTCAAGATAAGATAATAAAATACACCAATTAACAAACATGATATAATATACAACAGGCATATGTACAAAATATTCAAAAAGGGCATCCAGCACCCCATAGTAAAAATAATACAATTCAAAGAATTTGGAGCGACACACATGAACAAAGAACAAAAGAACATAAACCACCATAATAGATTGTCATGTATGTCACTCCAAACTCTTCACTCTTCAAAGGCAAGTCTTTCTTCATGCTCAAATATACGAAACAACACAAGCAAGCAGTTTAGATCATGAAGAAGCAGGTAGGAGATACAAGATATAGACAAAGTAAATTATCAACATGAGATTGAGTGCAATGTCCAACGAGAAAATTAGCAAATTAAATGTAGTATTGCCACACACAGCTTAAAATAAACTCCATATCACAGGTCTGTCAGAACATTAATCATAAAATAATGGAACACTGAACAAATGAAATCTCCTGCAAACACAGATTTCCAGATGGTAGCTATATCTGATATGGATGTGGTAAACACATTATGGTATAAGTATACAGTATGGGCTGAAACTTAATTGGCGGTGAAGTGATTTATTAAATTGATATTGCATCCTAGAAATGTAACGAGCTTATGTGATGAACCGGGAGATGATTATGAATATAAACAATGAGTTGTATATAAATCAAATATTAACAGTGCTACCAAAATCAGAATATGTATGGCTGGTATCGACAGATTAAATCAAATCTGACATTAAAAGCTACTTCCAATGTCTTGTTTTGCTTAAGCAAGCTATATCGTTATTCATTTTTGCGACAACACGGCCGCTCGCTTCTGAACCATGATTTACTCATTACAAAATTTTCCATTAAAGATACAAAATAAATTTAGTCGTATCTTGTTTCTCTATTTTCTATATCCATAGCATCATTTAACAACAATAGGGTTGTGGTGAACGTGGAATGGTCCCTGGCGGTATATGACATCTCTAAAACCTTTAAGAAGTTATATACCGTCAGGAAACCATTCCACGTTCACTACAACCCTATTTTTGCTATTTTTGTAAATTGAGAGGCGTTGAAGGATCATTTTATGCTTTGCTTCCAAGCATTCTCTTGGTACAGTCAAGCGTGACCAAGACATCTAATCAACTGCTTATCACTCTACTACAGACAAACATTCAATATGACCACTCAACCTGAGTAGTGAAGTGACCTTGACCCAGGCGTTGTTATATCAAAATCAACGTTTTTGACCCATTGTGTTGTTGCTCATACAAGTACATGAGAACATTGATCATATTCGGAGCTAGATTACCTATCAAATCTGACCAAAAGCAACATATGTTTCCAGGTATTTTCCTCATAGTCAACTTTTTTCATAAAAAGTGGTAAAAATATTATTATTCCAACTAAATTTATATGAGCAACCGTGCATATAATATGTTTCATAGTTTCGATCAATTTTTTGAAATTGAACTTAACAAGTGTTTAAAAGCAAGCATAGAAATTCCCAATCTGCAACAAAAAAATCAATTTCGGCAAATTTTAAGCGTAAAGGGTTGTTTGCAAAAAGTTCATCATGTAATAAATTTGCATACAATGTTGGCACTAAAAACAGTTCAGCGAGTATAATAAATAGACATTATCAATTCAACGACTTCCTTGAACCTTTACAAATTCATCCAAGACATCCCATGAGATAAGTTGACATTTCACCATGTTTAAAGGCAGTTGATATACTGGATTGAAGATTTACAGCATAGATCTACAAATAGAAAACAAAGATGAAAGTGTGATGTTTTCATGGTTCATGTGCCGTACCATCTGGACTGATTTGTCGAGAAATGATGATACTGTATTTCATTAACGATCAATGGGTGGCTTTTATGTCCTGTTTGTAAATTTATTTAAGACTTTTTGAGCAAACTGATTTCATAGTTGGAAATGTTCAACATCTTCATCTTATTTTCGAGATAGGGACATTGACAATTTTGTTCTTGACGTTCAGACGTTGAGATCTCAAATATGTGGTGCATATATTATGTGTTATTTTGTTATATATTAACTTTCAAAACGATTTTGATAATAAGTTATGTTGTGGTTAACCAACAGAATAGTAGAATAATGCCATAATATCAGTATAATTTGTAAAAATAAAAGCAAATTCAAGGACAGATATTTGTAGCTTTCAATTTACTAATAGTTCCCAAGTGATTCTGTCACAAAAAATACAAAATAACAACAGCAACAAACAAGCAATGAAACAAACAAAAGAAAAACAAAAACAAAAACAAATATAAAACAGAAAAAACTAAGCAAAAAAAGAACTTTAAACGACGCATTGTGTTTATATTTAATACGACACGACCGTTAATTTTTATCATTTTAATTGAAATTGACAAGCAGTTCATTTATATAAGAATCAGACACTGCAAAAAAGAAATAATCAAAGAAACTTTGAATTTCTATATAATTTGAAGTTCACGGGATATGGAAATATTTTATTCTTACCTTCAGCCTCAGAATATTATTGGCAGAAATACTAGTCTTAACTGATAATTTCCATTCAATTTTAGATGACAGAATCACAAAACTGATATTTCCGTCGTCATATGTGATACATATGACGACGGAAATATCAGTTTTGTCGTCATATGTGATACATAAGTGTCACAAAGGAGGAGACAACACTTTCCGAACTGTCAGTTAGATTGAACGTTTGATCACATTCATGACATAATTATGTAGTTTGTATATCAACTCCGTTGATCATAGAAACTTATCTAGTAAATATTGCCATAAAGCAGGTAGAAAATAAAAGCATATCTTAAATTAAAATCCCGCGTCACTGAAAAAAAATTACATTTTTATGTATACTACTAAATACCTTGTTTTTAAGTGAATGTAAAAATTGGTCATTATTGCAAGTAGACAAGATACAAAGATATAAGGAATCGAAATTACAAGAAATCACAGAAGTGTCAGAGGTATATTGCGGACAGGTAGCACAATTTCAATTTATCATCATCGTAAGATTTAGATTTTAAAAGAAATCTGAAATCTAACAAATTAAAATGTAATACAGTCCTTGTATTTTTTCTCTATTAACGATGCATAGGCATAATCACGGCCGATAAATGAATTCCTACCAAAGGGACTCTGCGTTCTTTGGTCTAGCCGCGTTAATTGAATGCAAGTACTTTAGGCATTCGGTAGGGATCATTTAGCATTCTTAAACGAGCAGGAGTAAATATTTGACTGGAATATTTGATGACATCTACTAGACTACATTGAACTGATAAAA
>JXSR01S075064.1:0-15014 GCA_000969725.1 Ophiothrix spiculata | reverse complement strand
TTACAAATTATTTCATAATGATGTAATTTAAGAGCAATTTACAACTTTCATAAAAGGTTTGGTTCATGGATTGTGCATAAAATCTATTATTATTTTCAAAAATGTCAGCGTCTAATGTCAAGGTCAAAGTCAAAGTTTAATTACGACATTAAATTTTACTCATATTTTAACATTTTGAAAATCTATACCTTCATCCGGATAAAATCAAAATGGCACACAGGTTTATGATAATTTGCCTGACAATCCTTCGATAACCTTCTTTGATATGACATGATATGAGTCTTGACGGCCTTTAAACAGTTGATCAAATAACAATTGACACTTTTTTGACGACAAAATCTAGAATTGTATAATAAAATAAGTATACAACAACAAAAGCATCTTGTGTGCATATTGCTTGTACCAAATTGGAATCTTACTTTTTATACAAATGTTGTAATTGTTTTTGAAAAGGAACATGTTAGTCAAATTGCAATGCTTTTAAGTACAATAGTCGTATAAAATGATTATCTGCCAAAATATTATTTTTGGTTATTGGGAATTGGGATAATTGCACAATTTGAATTGTAAATTTTATTAATCTATTCACATAATGAACGTGAAAACTCGAGATATAAAACAATCCAAATTGTGATCTTTCATTGTTTTCGGTATTTTTTCGTCCTTTGAGCGAAGACCAATTTGTTGGTGTTTGAATGTATATATACTAAAAGTAATGTAGATGAAAAAGCAATAGCATGTAATGATTAGGTTTAAACTGTTTAACAAAAACGTGAACATTCATTTACGTTGATACTGATTAACGTCAAATGTGAAGGTTTCCTTTTATGTATAATAATGACTAGAGTAAAAAGATTTATAGAGATTCATGGTCATATCCACGATAAAAGAATAACTATTCATGACACTACACTCTAAAATGGAAATGCTTAAAAGTACATGGCTTAAGGAGACTGTCCTTTGTCAACAACGAGATGCTCGAATGTCGTGTATACTGCTAGAATACTTGCACTTGACAGACTATCACAACTTTTGACATACATTCGAGGTAGAGTCACTAAATTATATGTTCGTTTTGACTATCAATTTTGGTTATATTGGCGTCAACAGGTTTCTTCAAAAAAGTCCGACCTTTCTTTTCGTAATCTAAAAAATTAACACATTTCATTTCATTTCATTTCATTTCATATTTATTCAGTCCTGATAATCCGATATTGTTAAGATTGTATGACAAATACCGATGAAGGAATTACAAATGATAAATGACGACTTTAATGCTAGCAACAGCAAAGGCAACATAAAATATTACATAGAAACAGCAACTTTTAAGTTGTTAGCGAACAATTATCTTGCTAACATTAAAAGACTAAATTGTCATTTGTAATTCCATAATTCATATCTTGACCGTAAGCATGTGAATTTGAATAAAACTGGATGATTTGAACTATAACAAATTGGAGCGTTTTGACCAAAAGTCGTTAAAATATTAACCATTTTTGAAATAAAAGAAGATACTATGAGTAAAATCAATAGTCAAGTCTAAAGTGTAATCTTTCGACGCTACTTTTTATGTAGGCCAACATTGTTAGAGTGTATCATGAATGAGTGCATGGGTAAAATCTTGCAGTGAACATTAAAAAACCCGTCACGATATTTTCGAAGAATAGTAGCCTTAAGGATATTACGCGTATGTTGCCTTGGCAATAGACATTAAATACAAAACCTTTATATGTTTCTTATTCGCAAGTTGTTATCATGAAAACGGAAATCTGTAACATAGATACTCTTGCAGACGTTGTAATATTGTTCACTATTTCATTCTTTTTCTTTCCTTCATTTCACACTTTTTTCCAGCTGTATATTTCCCTTGGAAGTTTAGCAGAGAAGGTGATATCTGATATCGAACTTGCAAGGTTGTATGAAACTCGAAAGAGTATATTTGTTCGGAAACCAAAACCTCAATATGGGAATCTAACATCACTACGACGTACCTGGGAATGGACGCTTTAATACGCCAGTGACGTCACGTGTGGTGTTCTCAATAGCTATTCCAATTTTGCTAGTTTTGTCTATTGTTTTAATGTGCCTTATATCAAATTGTTGCTGTTACCAGGATTTCTTATATGATCCTACAGCTGACAAACAAACTATGGATCGGTTGATCATTTAGGTGATATTGCATGAAGCTCGATATAAACCTTTTCAAAATCCATTCGGAAATCTTCGGAACATCGATCACATGGCCGTTTTAACAACCAATCACGTACGAGCTCATTAGCATATATGTTTTTGTAAACAACATTTGCCGAAAATTCTTTCGCTTTTTCAGTGCAATAAAAGTGAAAAATAAATAGAACCAGACCCCTACATTATTAGATACACTAATTCTGAACACATTTTGGCCGATGGTACCATAAGCTCACCGACACAAAGAGTGAAATTTCCATTTGAAATCGGCTGATCTGCGCTGATTAAGCTTAAGATAAAGTCCCATCAACTAAAAGTGACTCTTCAGCGCTAATGCTAATTACAAGTTCGAATTCGTACGCAACCAGTTAACGAGACCGCGAACTTAACATTCTAGTTATTGTGTTGAAGAGTCACTTTTCTGTCGGCAATTGCCGGAAAGTGTAAAATCAGCTTCGGAAATTCTCGGAAAGTCTTGTTTTGAAAAGGTCTATTGCCCAAGACTAAATAGGGAGGGAACCAAAAATAACTTTCACTACTTGGTAGAATGCTACTTTAAGATGTAACCTAAAGTTAATACCAAGGACGGTTGTTGCTATTTTATTACACACGTGAATTTCAGATCAGTTTGAGAAACAGTTATCATGGTTACACTTAATTTCAATGAACAAGATGATGTGTAAACGTGATTTTTGACTTTGATGAGCATGCGATAATACCCTTCTAGTGATATTAGCTATCAATGTGACTATCATAAGATTAAAATTTGCATAAAAAACATCACAGAAAATTTAACCGTGTTGAAAATTTAAAATACCGCCTTTTATTAACTTTTAGTCTTTGTTGAAGTACATGTGGGATCCCTTCCATGAAATAACAAAACGATATCTTGTATTTGCAATGCAATGGCAAGGTTTCGAGGTCTTGGGCGAATTTGATCAAACGATATCACGACAATGCCCATTATCGTCATTAAACAAAATGTCCGTCCGTAGCAACATCAAGTCACGTGACCTTCCAGGTATTATGTTTATATATATTTGGCAAAAAATTATCAAGATTTTCAATGTAAAAGAGTACATTTTTTATATGAAACAGTAAATATGCATTGTAAAGTTTAATTTGCCTACAACCTGAATATTCTTCCGTTCTATATTTTATAGGTTAAAGCAAATACATCACTGTCTCTGTTGAGTTATCTTAACCGTAATAACGTAATTACGTGCACGTTTTAACCTTTGCACAGGCTTTATTACTTGCATGTTTAGTATATTAGATAAGTAACGCTTTTAACTGTCTTTTGAGTAAGGGACCCGTCGGTTAACATTATTTACGTGATTAATATTATGTCAATGAGTTTTGTTCTTTGAAGGTGGAGGTTGAGCTTACGTAGGTTTGTAGACGTTTGTCTCCTTCATTATCATGTATACACACTCATTTTAATAGTATTCAAGAAACAGGATTAAATCTGAATTGATTTAGTGAATAGTAGTCAATTCAGATCAAGCCTATACCATAAAAAAATAACATCAATCACCTCACGTTTGTGTTGGTGTTGAATCCTTTCTTTCTGAAAATGGTCTATCAAATTTACAGATGCTTCTCATAGTTGCATGCTATGTTTTGATTTATATTAGGAAAGTAGTTAATACTCTCAGAAATGCCTTCCTTATGATTTTGTGAACAAATATATAGATCATTAGCATTAGTTTATTTAAGCTAAACTTTCTCTTTGTGTTTTCTAGTTTGGTGTGGTGAATGTTAAAGATTGCTTGATGTTGTGGATAAAGATGCGTTAATTGAAAATGATATATGAGTGTTGAGTTGGGTAGTTTGCAGAAAAACTACGTAAACAGAAATTCTGATCAAGTCAGTAATGTTGAGGCGACATAAACGAGACAGTTGATATTCTTTAGATCCCTGTGGATTAATAGACATTCAAGGCATTTCTATTCCTTCCTCACTCGGTACGTGCAAATATTCAAAGTTTTTAGGTAAGTATGAACATGATGAATGTGTTCCGACTACTAATGGCTTGGAATTTATTTATGTGTATATTATACGCGCCAATGCTGAATGGCGCATAGCGTTGTGAAGCTTTTTCGCCAAGTAATACGGTGATTGAGGTAGGGTGGGGTGTTTGTGTGTGTATAGATATTTGGTGCCAAGTGTGACAATGTGGGTGTTTATACTGTTCAGTGCTGTAAAGAAATAGAGAATGAATGATGAGATGAGCAATGTTTTTACTTATTTCCAAAGGTTGGCAAAATACAGAGAAATACCCTTAACATGCTTAAGATAAGGTTTATGATAGATGAGTTTGAGTGGAGGTTATGAATGTCTATAGCATGCATTCATACACGTGTGAGTATTCAGAGTGACTGATTATGTTTATATTTGCAAATTGCAAGCTAAATGTCCTTTTTTCCTTTAAATTTTCCTGTATTCATTTAATTTTCATAGTCCAGGCATTCCTTTTCCCCGAGTCATTATTTGGTAGAGTGTTCTTAGCTTATATTTGCACTGTATGTACAACTAATTCTTCCTGTGTTTAAATTTAAACACCATTATTGTTATGGCGTTACGATTGCGATTATGTTCAATGATTAAGTGGTATTTGTGTTGCGACTTCTCCACTGCCTGAAAGGTCAACCAAAAGTGACTTTGATATTATTAACATTTGTTATCGGTAAACAATGTATAAAGCAATATATTTTTGTATAATGTATAAAATTCTTCCTTTACCATGGCCTACAAAGTAAAACAAGGATTCAAATGTCTGGTATTGCATACAACATCAAATTGACTAAAAGCAGCCATCATAATTCTATTTGCGTCATACGCTTAAATTCTTGTTTTACTCTGTCGGTGAGGTTGAGTCAGAAAAGATTGAATTATGTAATTTGCAATCAAGTCTCTATAACTTTGAGTTGTCATCAATTTGACAATTTTCTCTTCCGTGTTATTGTTCTTGCGTTGCATTAATTTGAAAAACGTAATTCAATTATATTCCGAGAGAATGAATTTCACAGTGCCCGTGTTGCCATGTTTATATATTTTATTCTGTGTGACGAGTGTTTGCAATGAGATCCTTTTCGGTCCTAGCACTTCTTTTGTAGAACATAACAATGAAAGTAATTTAAGGTTTTGGTAATCTGGTGACAAAAACGCAAATAATGCACATGTCTTGTGATAATGAATCCATAAGAATATCTCTGTAATTTGAGTCAACTCTTTGGATAGCTTTGTACAGTTATGATACATTTGGATTGACTTATGCATATCCAGAATTTGTCTGATTTTACTCCATCATACGGGTTCTTGTGACGTGTCCTGCGCAACACATGGTAATCTGGTCGATGACGCAGGGTAGAAGTACCCATATGTTGTACGTTAAACAATAATTTATTGGACAATTTGAACAAAAGTCCAGAGTACAGGGCCCATTGTTTGTGGATGCAACCCTTACCATGGATTTTGTTTAAATTGTCCAATAAATTATTATTTTGCCTGTAGGGGTTTTTGTGTTTGACCTCTTTGAAACAACGTTGTATAGGATCATGATAGGAGATCATGCTATCATGATTATTGTGTCCTGCCCTTCCCCTACAGATGAAAAATTGAAATTGAACAAATGTTGCATTCCAGAGTGTATTTCTTAGATTGTATGATCATGTAATACACTGGTACAAATTTCATACGCAACGTCACGCACCTATCTAGAAACTAACTACGTTAATTTAATTGATTTAACATTTTGTGTTATCTTATTCACATGAAATAACTGCGCATTTAAAAGGTTGAAGTATTATATTAAAGTAAGTCAAAGTTGAAAAGCAAAGAAAAAACTTGTTTTTAAAAAGCATCAAGATTTTGTATTTGATAGCGAGTGTGCGTAAAAAACATATTGTACCCACTATGGCTACAAAGAACATGAGGTACAACAATGAATACAACAAGTATTCGCTTATATATTTTAATTGTATCAGAAAAAGAGTTTCAATGATGACATATGGCATACAACATTTCATGAACAAAATAAAACCTGGTCTTACGAAATTAGCTGAAAGTCGCTGATGAAGATTTTGATAAACATGCTTTAAAGTAAAAACCTGTTCATGAGGTAAATTTTAGCGTAAAATGTGTCCATGCATATTCTCTAAACTAATTAATTATTCACGGTTAATTGGTTGTATTTTGCACATGTACTTTATTAGAATCTGTGAATTTTAATTTTAATTATTACCTCCATTGCCTTACATTTTGATTTCTTAATAAAAAAATGATTAAAAAAATTATTGGTACACTCCACACGGGATTATCAAATCTACTGTAGATGCATTTATGTACTTTTATAAATTGCACATTGTGTTCATACGGTTACGTGTCAATCTTAATTTACTTGAATTTCGCGTATTAACACGCTGGTGTTTACATATGGGTGAAAATAACGCAAGTACACGTATGTACACGCGAAGTGATTTACGCTCGTGTGATCAAATGTAGCTGCATCTAGATGTACGATGTACACATTGAATTGTCCGTATGGAGAGCCCCCAATTATATATCATTTGAAAGCTTGGAGTGTAGAAATTTCAATATGTAGTAAACGTAATTCTAAAATGGACGACTTTCTGCTCATTTTGTAGGAGTAAATCTCAGTCTCAATATACCACCAGACACCTTGAGGTTTCTTAATCGTTCACGTAAACGACGTTCAACTGAAGCATGATTTGTTATCAGTGTTTGGTCCGAAACAGGTCACATGACGTTTTACATGTGTTGTTTGGTGATAATAAAGTACGCCCTCTACTATGATTGAGTCTCCAAGATGGCGGATTAAGAGCAGTACATAGGTCTCCTCGCCTCTTCATGTACTGGCAAAATACAATATTAATGATTTTTTTAGAAATAAGGTTGGAAAGATCAATCGCTCTTTCATTTGGTAAAAAGGGTGTTGTATAGTGATAACAAAGTGCACCCTCAACTATGATCGAGTCTCCAAAATGGCGTATTAAGAGCAACACATAGGTCTCTCCATCTCTTCATTTACTAGCAAAATAGAGTATAATCAAGTATCGAAACAGCGTGAATGCTTTAGAAAACTAAGGTGTCTAATGTCTTACCATCACATCGGCTCCTTACATATAGATCTTATAGATTTTGAATCGTTAAAAACCACATCACATATAGCTCGTGTTAGACAGAGCAGTTGAAATTGATTGTTACTTAAATACTCAATTTATAAAAATAAAAAGTACACGTTTGCATTTTGCTTCCATCTTTGGGTCAAATGTTTTAAAGAACATTTATGGAAACATCACCAATACAGAAAAAAAATTTGAATTGAATTTGATATTTCAATAGACCTATATGTGATGAGAACGGTGTGTACTTAAAACATTTCATTTCTAGATTTTAAATACTGTAATATAATATCAATGTCCAGACATTAAGGCTCTGTCACACATAACCATACAGAGCCTAAACGTACAAATAACGCACAAACTGAACGTATGCCAAACGGACACCACCTAATGGATAACGAATTAAACGTATACAAACCGGACACAACCGTATTGATAACGTATTGAACGTACTTCTAACGAACACATGACGAACAACAATGTATAAAACAAAACAATGATGCGATTAAGTTCATTGGGTGTACGTTTTGCTCTATACGGTGATGTATTGCAGAGCCCTTAAGAATAACTCACCATTTTTCTAACACGATATTAGCATTCTAAAAAACATTACAAAATACTTAGATAAAAATTTAAAGAACTTTGTTATATAAGAATTAACATAAGGTATTTGTACTGGTTTGAATGAGTAAAAATACAACACGTAAAACCAAACGTGGAAAAACAAATAGAGTTCGTATTTGCCGTTTCTTTGTCGTTCTCTGTCAAGTTTCCCAAATAATCCCAACGCTAGAGTCTTCCCGAATTATCACAACCCTTGATACATGTATTTTGGAGGAAATTTGAAAGACATTTTACCTAACATGCTCTCTAAATGTAAATGTGTGAAAATTTCACTCCCCAAAAGAGTGGAACTCTCATAAACCACTCAAAACGGAGTGGTTTTGTGTTTCGCGGGACAATCCCTTTTTGAGTTGTCCTTCGTTTCACGTAATTTACTATGCCGCTCTTAAGGTCTTAGCACCAATTTCAAAATTTGATCGAGGTAAAATGCTACTTGGTCGCCGTGCGTGATAAAAGTCCCTACGCACGCGTCAATCTTAACCGTGCGTTACTCGTGCGTACAAGCGTTTTTGAGTCGCTGAGAGGTTTCGCGGGAAAACAGCTTACATTGAAAATTGCCCCGCTCGGTGGAGAAAGTGGCAAATCAAAAATGTTGCAGCTTATACGGGGATGAAATTAACAAAATAACAAAATAAATAAGTAAATAAATAAATAAATGAATAGATAAATAAACCTTTTGATTGCGAATAAGAGATATTCAAAAATAACCTATATATGCAAGAAATTCTGTTATTTCCCCATATAGGCCTACCATAAACAGCAATCAAAAACGACCATAGGCCTAAATAAATTATAAATTAAATAAATTAATAAATAAATTAACGGCATTTTTAAGAAAATTCTAATACAGTATGATAGGCATTTTCTGTATACAAAATCAGTTTCCACTGTGTTTTTTCGGGGCATTACATTTTAAAGGAACTCAGAGTAAATGGACAGTGTGCACACTAACAAAATAATTTGACGGCATGCAGTTATGCTAATATAACGTTATTTTTTATTCCATCACCTTGAGCATGTTGAGTAAATACAAGCAGGGACGTATCCAGGAATTTGCAACCCCGGGGGCACAACTTAATTTTGGCGCCCCAAGCAAATGTCTAATTCATACTTCCAAGTTGTCACTTTTTTCAATCGACAAACAATATATTGGGGTGTCTGGGGTAAGTTGTCCCTCAGAAGATAGAAAAAAATTCTTTTTTTCCCCTTTTGTGCGCCCTCCCTCCTTTTCTCATTCCTTTCTGCCCTTTTCCTTCTTTTTTCCTTTTTGCACCCCTTCCTCTTCTCTTTCCTTTCTTTTTTCTTTTTGTACCCCTTCCTCTTTCCTTTTTTTTCAATTTCCCTTTTGCGCCCTCTCTCTTTCCCTCTTTCTTTTTTTTTCCCTCTGCGCCCCTCACCCTTTCTTCCCGCTTCTTTCCTCCCTCTTTCTTTCCTTTCTCTCTTTACTTCGCCCCTCCCCCTTTTTTCTTTCTTCCCTTTTCTTCTTCTCTCTTTTTCTTTCTCTCTTTTTTTCTTTTCCCTTTTTTTCTTTTCCCTTTTTTGCGCCCCTTTGATGACCTTAGGGGCACGTGCCGGCATGCCCCCGAGATACGCCAATGTAGAGAGGAATGAGGTCTTTTAGCTATAAAAATTGTTGAACTTTGAAGATGTTTACTAGGTCTATATTTTCAACATAAATAATGACAAAGGTAGATACGACGGACTATTAAGCCAAAAAATGAATTGTTTGGACACCAGCTTTATCATCTCCTTATCAACCAGGAAATTCGCGCCAGATGTACTTACTGGGATGCGTACTACGCCGCGTAAACCATCATGCGCCCAACGCGCATCTGTAAATTTGCTCATCGTTTTTTGCCAAAAATCGACAGTTTTTGTAAAATAACACGAAAACGAGTCCGGTGACCATATTTTTTTATTTAATAATTTTGTAGATCTAATTGATGCGCCCCATATATCAAAAAATAAAAAAATTCTACCAAAAATTTTTCATGTTAGAACTACTTTTATCCGACATAAAATGCGATTTCCCATAGGGTTATGTACAAATTTTTGACCAAAAACTCGAATAAATAGGGTTTTTAAATGCTTTCTAGCTCAAAAACGAAGTCGGTGACCCCCATTTTTTATTTCGGATTTGTGATAAGCATCGATTAAATCGTATTTGGACGAAGTTTAAGCGATTTCTACCAAAAATTTCGAAATTGGTGCTAAGACCTTAAGGTACCTTTCGATATGGCGGGTCACAAATAACGTTTCTGTAATAGAGAAAAGCAACAAGTTATTATTGCAAAGGTGCAAAATGACGTTGAACTTACCGACAGTATTCCTTTCTGGCCTCTTTTTCCGTGCATTACCCTTGAAAGTCAGAATTAATGACAGGCTTAATATTCTCTAGACATTAAATTTTTAAAGTGGCAAGAATGTTGGATGTTGTCTTTAATTTCTTTAACTATTAGATCATAGATTTGATAGATTCGAACAAACGGTACTATAACAATAAATAATAAGTACTTAATAAACATGAAATGAAATGAAATAATGCGACATTTCCCTGTGATGTTTCGTTCCAGTCATTCAGAAAGCCGCAAATATAGCTCACATTACACTATATACAATACAATTCACCTCTAACATGGAATTTTGCGTTGGCACGGTTATTGGTTGGTCGCCGGTTGTTATGTGATCGTAACTTACGACATCGTTATTAAATCGTCAACAAGTCGTTAGCATTTGTTATGCGACCAGTTTATGTTTCAAAATTAAGAAATTCAGACCGTTATTACACGGTGTAATATGCTTTATTGCTTTTAATCTGGATGAATATCGTGCCATTCAATATTTCAAATGCGAGTTTTTCTCATTCAGAAAAATGCTTAAAAATATTTTGTACTTCTTTCGTATTGACGACGATGCCACGGTAGATCAATGCACCCTCAATGCATCCACCATGAATATGCAACACGTGAAATTGAGGATTTGCTCATCAGGTGCACTGCACTCTTTATAATGATGGGATTATCAATACTGATATCCATACTGAATATATATTTATGCAACTACAAAAACTGAATGAGTTGCTTAGATATTTTTCATTATTGAATTGTTCGTGCTTCTGCACGGTCTTGTTTTTGGATTTCCAGTTGTTATATAATCAGTGAAGATATAAAACAGGACACATACGACAGCGAAATATTGAAAAACATTCTCGAAAACATTAAAAAAAAGACCTAAATGAAAAAAGGCTAACTTGTAACATTTTTATTTTGCACAATTATCACTATAATTTGCTTTAGTTATATTTGCCAATTATAACGTTTTATGATCTTGTTCGACTTGCATCAATCCTAGCGACCAATTAATCAACCCTGTGTTTTGTTCCAGGCGAGGTAGGATCGGTCAGTTTTCCCCAGTAATCGTAGCTGCTATGCTAACAAAGTTTAATTAATCTCGTCTTTTGGCTCATTCCAAAGTAACGTTTGTGACCGAAAAATTGAAAAATTTCACTTTTAAATGGCCACAGAACCTAGCAAAAACATTATATCAACAAGTTTGTTGTTGATAATGGTGCTCACTGGTGGGGTCAAGACATGTAGATGTTTGAAAATTAAATCAATTGCCAAAATCCTGAATAAAGTCCATGTAACGTTCGGTAACGTTTGTGACCGCGCACGGAAATGGTTTTTTGCTCCGAATGACTTCAAAGTACAATTTCTCTGAAGTGTCAACGATTTTTTTATTGCGCCTTACACCGATTATGGGTAACATATTTACAAATATTTTATACAAATTACAGAACATTATATCGCCAGGAATTATTTTAATGCATTGTTTTGTGTTGTAACGTTTGGTAACGTTTGTGACATTTTGGTGTAACTTTTTGGTAACGTTTGTGACATTTTTGAAACAAAACATGTGCTCATTCATGCACGGATAGACAAACTTTACAATTTCTGATTGGAAAATACTTCTCACGTATCAAGTAACAAATGTATGACTGAAAAACATGTTTATGTGGTCGAATAAAAAAGCTGATTTTTTGCTTGAAATAAAAAAAAAAGGTTCAGTTTCCACTGGAATGAGCCTTTTGCTCTTTTGGATCTTCTGTCTTGCTAAGTGGCTAGGAAGTGTACGTGCGACTAATATCCGCTGTATTGGTGACCTTTAGAAGAATAGTGATTTACGACCAACGCAAACCTTATAACCATAAGCCTTAATGCAATCTGTAAAATTGTCACGAGTTTCTTTCTCAATAGAAGCAAGATCCAGGAACACTAATCATGATATTTTCTAGAGTATACGTGTTTTGTCATGCCACGGCCCACGACGATATTCTAAGTGAAAGTATAACATATTTGAATTTTCAAATAAAACAAAAACATATTCAGTGAACTTCCGGACTATATGAGCAACCGTGTATATGTAACGATTTATATTAATATATGCAGAACAATTTGTATTTTTGCTCTGTAGTCGCCGTACAGCTTGTATACGCTTCTACACTAAAGTATGCAATTCAGTTTGAAAATATCACCATGGAGCTCGCAAATCATCGTTAAGATGTGCTATATTTAGCACAAAGCCTGGCACAAAGCCACTCCCAAACCACCGGGAATTTCAGTTGAATGTCTTTGCGCGTTTAGGACATTATTAGGAAAGTGTGTGAAGATTTTAAATATATTGCCGAAAAAAGACTTTGTCTCCTATTCTAGAGCATATAGAATTTCAACGTTAAAAAACGACAAACATTTATTGACCGTGACGTGAAGCAACTTGAACGATGAGCTCAATATACATCTTTAATTTATTTGAACTTATTCTGTCATTTGTTACATATTCTATTGTCATAATCAAAATCAAAATGAATATCTGACATAAATCATAGCGACTAATCAATTATATTTAAAAGCAAAAAAATTAGAAACATTAATCACGGTTTGAAACATGTTTTGTCATATTTTTTTTTATCTGTCGTTTTACATTTATATAAATGATAGATTCATTCATTTGGAATACTTTAAGTAACAGGTTGTTATCAGTGCTTGCTTATGATTGAAAAGAATGAATAAAATGATGGATAACTGCAGTCAGTCAAAATGTAATGTTGTTTACATTCAATATCAGAATTGTCCAACCACTTCGGCGTTTTGCTCAAGCAATTTGGTTTGATATATACTAGGCATGTTCAAGTTTGTCGTAAGTTATCTCATTAACAGACGAAGCATTTAGTTTACAAATAGTTTAGAAAATTATAATTGATAAAAGAGACCTGTCAATCAAAGTATGGGATAGGTTATTGTCTTCGACAAAAGCAAAAATGTCTGGCTGTTTTGGTTGTGCTTTTCCTCATGTAAACACAAATGGATTGTTAATGATTGCAATTTCTCAAGTGGCGATTATCTATACTTATTGACACCATTGAATAGAATTAGTAATGGGAATGCAAAATATTTTACAACAGATTACAAAATCCATTATTTGAACAGGCCTACTGTGCTAATGTCGGATTGTGTGTCAAATATCGATCGACACGATTTGATTCAAACTTGTGAATTCGCCATTCAGAGGTTGTTCGTCATTGAAATTTTATTTATTTATTTATTGACATCTTTAAAGAGGGTAGCCTTATCAGTGTTCCAGCACTGCTTTCCATAAGGGCCCTCTAGAACATTTAGCTCTGGTTCCTGGTGTCTAGTTTTGTTTATGCCTCATTTCGACCTTCAAAATTTATTTTGTTTCCTTTACCAAGTTTGTGAATTTGATTTAGAATTTGTTAACACATGTAGCACAGATTATTAGTGTCTCCTTTAATGATACATTCCCTAAATGCTTTCAACGTTGCCTGTAACTTTCAAGAGAAACAAATAGTTTAACAAATGCACAGACACGTGAGTTTGAAGGCCAAGTTTAGCATAGTACTTTCGTTTATTTGGTTATTTCACTAAGTAATGCATCTTGTTTTCTTGGGGTTCCGTACAGGGTACAGAATTCTTTCAACAAAGTTTGTTTGTTTGCTTGCTTTTACACACATGAAAATATTATCTTTAAGTAGAACTAAATATAATCAGTGATAATACTATCAGTATCAAAACAATAACATTTTGGATTATTCTCACAACAGATCAATTTCTCTTGTACCTTGCTCACGCAAAGGTAAACTTAACTATCCCTTACGTTGTCAACTTCAAGTAGAAAACATTGCTTAAAACAATAAGTAAAATAGGCTGTATAAGCAATATTTATTTGTATCCTCACATGCAATGAAACCATACAATTAACGTAACTCTTCCTTGCGTTGTCAACTTTAAGGGAAAAACATTGCTTAAAAATAAAATAGGCTAATTGTATCAGTCGAGTTTTCTATTTGTAGAATCGCATGCAATGAAACCATACAATATACAACAATGATATATAGGTTATCTAGAAATTTTTACATCCTGCTCTTGGGATGAAGATACAGATTTTTGTAAGGCATGCAGGTTTTAGATATTAGGCTAAATATTTCATTAGACATGTGTTGTTGTTTTGAATGACCACAATAAAAACGAAATGTTGGCTGGGACCTAAAGTATACTTGGTCGAAAACAACAAATGATTTATAGTGCACTTCGCCTCCCTGACTGTAGTAATTCCATGCGGCCACAGTTTAATACGTAGTATGTTTCGCTATTGAGACAAAACAGACCAGCTAATTAATTGATTAAGATTGCTCAACTTTGAGAAAAAATTATTCAATGCCGAGGATCTCGATTAAAAATGAGAGAAGCGTACTTCACCGTTATTGCTTTGACGTGACATAAAATACAGTAATATTTCTGCCCTCGTATTGCAAAAAATAACACGCTAGAGCACGAGAGCAGTGTACGTGACGTGACATAAAATAATCTACACACGTATATGAAGAGTAAACATTGTTCATCATCTGTAAACACTGCTTGTAATAGGTGGGTTACGAATTTGTATGTCTGTATCAAAAAAAAATTTGAATGATAAATATTGACCCATAAAAATTAAAGTTTATTATATACATGATTTACTGTAATGATTTAGCAACAC
>JXSR01S075063.1:47707-69021 GCA_000969725.1 Ophiothrix spiculata | reverse complement strand
TGGTTGTTTTTACACGAGAAAGCTCAGATCCATCAAGGACAATATTATATGCATTTACAATTGTTTCGTTCTGAGAAGCATCTGTATCAAGCTCACAATTTGTCATGTGAGGCGTTCCCATCATCATAAAGTTAGTTTTGCTGGCATTAACAGAACGTTTATTAGCTTTAAACCAGTTACTTACTTCAAGGAGTTCTGTATTTATAAGAGGTATTTTACTTAATATATCCTTGTGGGAATACAATATCGTGGTGTCGTCAGCAAATAATATAAAATCAAGAATGTTAGACGTTTCTGTAATATCGTTAATATATAATAAAAATAACAAAGGCCCCAGAATTGAACCCTGTGGGACACCACACAATATGTTTTGTTGATCGGAACTATTTGAATCAATTTTAACAAATTGTTTTCTATTGCTTAAATAACTTTTAAACCATTGATATACAACACCTCTAAAGCCATAAAAATCCATTTTATAGAGAAGAGTGCTATGATCAATAGTGTCAAATGCTTTGGATAAGTCTAAAAATATGCCAATAGATGTGTCTTTTCTTTCAAGAGCGTTTTTAATTTTATCAACAAGTTGCATAATAGCCATGGACGTTGAATGATAGGCCCTAAAAGTCAAGGAGACTTTTTGCTATCAAGTATATATGACCCCAGGTATTTTAATCTACTTCCGTGATGGCAGTTCCATTCATTGAGCGGATCGGAGGATGATCAGATGTTTCATTGAGGATCATTCATTCGGTTTTCTTTGCATTGAGCATTAGTCCGACCCTTGCCGCTGATTCTTCAAATACAACCAGAAGATCTTGAGCAGTTCTTCAGTCAGGTCAACATCGTCTGCATAGTCTAAGTCTGTCAAATACTTTTGACTTTGACGTCCGGATCTTCTGCAAATTACGAGGCCTTTATAACTCATGGTGTCAGCTGACTGGTGTAATACATAGTCGACCACAATAACAAAAAGGAATATATGATCTACAATAAGCATTAAATTAAAGACTTCCGAATCTATTCCTACGCAAAATAGTGAGATAGTCTTAATCATGTAATCATATATGGATCAGGACACTATATTGGCGGGCAAGTTGAGGAACCACAGTTTTGTTGATTATGTCAACATACTTCCGCACGTTGACGTTTCAGTCGACAAATACTGGTCCTGATATTTGAGTCGCTACCCATAATATTCACCCAAACTACGTTTCTAGGTGGGTTTCCCTTAGGCGCGTAACATCTAACATTATTTGTACTGATCATCGTTATTTCTTTCTCAAGGACACCTTTTGCAGGGTCTATCTGTCACAGTCAATCAATAAAACCTAAATAATTATTTTAGTTTACGTTTTAAACTTTAGAAAAGTAAAAGAGGGTTTTAGTGTAGTCATTTTTGTACGATTTATATTATATAATTGCATTGTATATATTTGTGTTTTGGAAAATAGATATTGAGCATTGAACATTGAACATTATCTGATGACTTAATAATAATAATAATAAATTGGATTTATCGACGCCTTATGTTGCCAGCAACCACAAGGCGCCTTACAAAATATGCAAGTTAAAAACATACAAATCAAGAATATCAACAAAGTTAAAAAGATTTTTTTTGTAAGTTCATACCACATGTACCGTGAGGAGATCAAAAACTGATCACAATGAGCAGATAAAAAAAGCAATGTGATGTGGCATAAAAATACAGTTTTTCAAAAATTTACACATATAAAGTAAGATAAAACACATGAAACATGCTGCAAGAAATCACATCTAGAATTTTCTAGAATTCATCTAAATTTTCTAGGCACAAAAAGAAAACGTAAAACCACAGGGAACCATCTGTGCTTAAAATAGAAAGCAAAAAGTTGATAAAAAACGGCATTCCCCGTCATTGTTCATGGTAAAAAGTCACAAGATACTGTTAAAAAGGTTCCAGTTAAGTTAATAAAAACATATGTGTCTTAAGACCCTTTCTAAACAGCGACTTGATATTATAGGCAACGTAAAATGTTTGACAGTGAAGATTACTTTAAAGTGGGGACGTATTCACACTGCACCAGAAACGTTTTGTTAATAGATATACACAAAAAGCAACATAATTGATATCCAGAGAGCATACTAGGAAGACAGGAAAAAAGTGAAGGCAGTGGTTGGATGACATCATATATTTATCAACAACGATTTAGATGAAAGTCATCTGTTTTCAATAAAATGGCAGGTCATAAATATACCGGAAACTAGCTGGCCAAAACTCCTTTTTTTTTCAATATAGATTTTAATGAACCAAATAGTTGGCATGGAAATAGTGGTAAATATGATACTACTTTATTATATTAATCAATAAGAATGGTTGATGACAGGATGTGTCAAACATGTTTCATATTATGTTCTAATATTAGAGCTAACACGTTTATCATAAGCCATCAATTCCATTAAAGTTAGTCATGCAAAATACTCACACGTAAAGATTCAGGCATTCGACATAATGTTTAACGTAACATAACGCATCTTTAATGTACATCTTTTAGTCATTCAAAAATGATCTTCAAATATCTACAATGATTAAAAACAGTCAGTTACGTCCACAATGTAATCATACAATGGATGACAAAGGCTAAGTTCAATTTTAGGTGACACTTATGAGTGAGGTGTCTTAAAATAAACTTCTTAAGGCGCTGGAGCACAATAGGCCACAACTTGGTGCGACCGGGTAACCTGACCAAAACCATAATTTTCAAATATGGCGATCGTAAGCTTGATTATGCACCTCTTAATTAATTTCAAAACATTAAATGAATATTTTACAATTATCGTAAGGTGCATAATCAAGCCTATGGTCGCTATCTTTGAAAATTGACGAATCACAATTAACAGCAAAAAGGTTCCCAATTCAGTTTTGGGTTTTTTTTTTAGTTAACAAGTATCGGATTTTTTCTTGCATTGTTTGCATGATTTGCGATTATAATAAATTCTGTCCTGCAAGTTTAAGCTTCAAACTTCAAAACTTCAAACTTCCGATTTTTTTTTTTTTATCACAAATATATAATAAAAACCTTTGCTGATTTCGTTTAGCTCTTAGCTAATTTCGGTCAGATTGGATTCTATTTTATTTTTGGATGAGAATATAATATTATTGTATCATCAGCAAACAAACAATATCAAACGATATCATTAACATACAATATGAATAATAACGGACCCAGGATTGAACCTTGGGGCACTCGACATGTTAAGTTTGTTATATTCTGAATTGCAAGATTAATAACAGTCTGTCTGCAGGTGACAATATTTCGCCTTCTTCTCTCCGATATAATGCATAATCGATACTACAAAATCTTGGTTGCGAGAATTTTTTTTATTTTGTGACCTGCCAATAAAGCTGACTTTGAACCCTTATTATTTGAACAAGGAGAAAGCATATGGAAAGTGGGAACGTGGGTATGAAAATTTGGAGGTTTTTCCTTTATAATGTGAGTGAATTTTTTGCTATAGGTAAAAAATGAAGCATTATATGGTGTTTTCTATAAAAATCAAAAATTTTGAGCCTTATTAGACTAGAAAAATATAAAAACTTAGATTCATGAAATTTGGAAAATATATTTTGCCTATAAGACTTTAAAACTGAAGATAAAGCAAGGAGAAATAAAGTATGAAAGGTACGTAATATCGGCTCTTCATACTTGCCTGCGAATTGTATTGCGATAACAGGCATCCAAATTTCGATAACAAATACATTTTCTGCCAACGGGTCATCATCTGACGTCAGCAGTGTGCGATTAATTTGATCTCACAGCAGGGCTCACAGCTAATGTTTTGAATGGCACCGCTGGCCGCTCGCTGTGTTGAAATGAAATGCATTTCATGCAAAATGTATTAAATATTGACATACATTTTTTGGATAAAAAGTAAACTTTGTGGTTTTTTGATATAAATTATGTAAAAAATTCGAGAATTTTATTCGTGACTGGTAAAAATTGAAGAAAAACCAAAACGCTTCACAAAAGAAAAAACAAATTATCAAAACGACTAAGGCAGGACTCGAACCGACGATCTTCAGATTTAAAAGCCCGTACTTTAACCGGTACACTATGCGAGCTGACGCTGTATGTGAGGGAATTAAAGATTATATTCATTCTGTTTATGGTGATTGGTTATACGCATGCGCAATTTTCTATCATTGCGCATGCTTAACCATATAAAGTATATATCTGTAAATACCCATCGAATACACAATCAGCCAGCTAGTCCAGTGGCTAGCGCGATTGATTCTTAATCTTAGGACTGTGGGTTCGATTCGATTTGAAAATTTGGCTTTTTTTTGCGTAGCATATTGGTTTTTCGTCAATTATTCACTGTAACGAACGAAATTCTAGAATTTTTCGAATGATTTATATATAAGAACCAAAAAGGTTACTTTTCAGTCTGGAAAATATATGTTGAATGCATTACATTTCGCAAGAAATACGAAATATTTCCTTGCAGCAAGGCCAGTCAAAATAAGCTCTGACATGAGATTCGTGCAGATTTCTGACGTCAGAGGATGACCTGTCGTGACCAAAGGTAGTACAAGTCACACTTTTGATGCCCAGCTGTCGCAATACAAATTGCAGGCAATTACGAAGAGCCAATATTATATACCTTTCGTTTATCACATCAACGTATATTTTTCCTCTCCTTATTTCTTTACTTTACAGGCCTTACAGGCAAAATATATATTTCAAATTTAATCAATCTGAGTTTTTATATTTTTTAATAGAAGAATCGAGCCAACTGACGGCGTTTTATCTTGTTAAACAAGATTGATGTAAGGGTTCAAATTTGGTTGCTTAAAAAGTCTTAAAATCATTTATTTTTATATAAAATACCATATAATGATTGCTTTTTATCAACAGCAAAAAAAAAATCATATGCATTGTATTGGAAAAACTCCAAATTTTCATACCCCCGTTCCAAATTTGCATTTGCTTCCACCGTTTTCAGATAATAGGAGTTCAAAGTCAGCATTTTAAGTAGGTCACGTTTAAAAAAACAAAATCTTGCGACCATTTTTTTTTTCTTGTTTGGCGAGACTTGGAATACAGAATTGGCACAATGAGCTCGTAAACAGGATGGTTACGATTAGACTGATAATGAACATAATGGTTTTTTCCACTCAGATAACCACGAAACCAGTCCAACAATATACCCCTAAATGCATAAAATTCAAGTTTGTATAAATACTGTCATGATTAATCGTATCAAAAGCATTTGATGGATCTAAAAATATACGAAGTGTATTTTCGTTCTGTTCTACAGCTGTTGTAATTTTGTCAACGAGCTCAATGTTAGATAGAATGATTTGTCATTTAAAATATCATTCATTTCTATCAATTCCGTATACATGTTGAACAAACGTTCCAGGACAGGGAAGTACAGATACAGGTCTATAATTTGAACATATTTTAGCGGCATCTTTTTTGGTAAATTGGAATAACTTTGTTTAACTTTAAGTTGGCCTGGTACCCCACCAGTTGAAAGAGAACGATTGAATAATAGTGAGCTGAACTGCTTTTTCGGGCAACTCGTTTGATAATCATATTGCTGATGTCATCATGACTAGGACATTTATTGATTAAACTTATTTATGATTTTAACAATTTCTTCTGAAACTATAGGTTTAGCATACATGCTGTTTTGAATGGGTAAAGTGAGATGTCCAAAGTAGTTCTTTCCCGAATGATGAATGTTTGTTGCTCACTGAGGTCCGATATTAACAAAGAACTCATTAAATGCATTACATATGGTATCTGGGTGAGTGATGTTTTTCCATTGGTCTGTCTTAAAGGTATTCTGTTGAGTTTTACTTTTGTCTTAGCCAATTACAGCATTTATGGTTTTTCAGGTTTCTTTCATATTATTTTGTGAGTTCTTGACCTTTTTGAAGGAATTCTCTCGTTTACATTTTTGAATTAAATTATTAAGTTTGTTTCTATAAGTTTTGAACTTTTTATTTCGATTTTATCCGGACTTTGGAGATATTCCTTATACAATCTATTTTTTAATTTGAATACTTTTTGAAAATCATTTGTTATCCAAAGAGACCGAGGAACTTTGGCATCAACACCATGCAATACATCGTTCCATTTAACACGAGAAAGTTCATTCTTAAGGCTACAGTCCCTAAATGGGTGCCGTTTGGCTGAACGTCATCTTTACTGCAAGTTTTTACCTACTTACACATATCAGAATATCACAATTTTTAGCGTACATATGAAATAAAGTCTCTAGTTTATACATGCAACTTTACAAATGATTTTACGTCCATTATCAAGCTCAAAATTATGGTTATAGACTACTTCAAAAAATTGACGCCTATTTCGCCGAAACCTCATGATTTTATGATGTTCGAACGATTCGACTGTTTTCAAATTTTGACAGATATTAGGTTTGATAACTTTTATTGAATAACAAATAATATTTTATGAATATGTTGTGTTGATTTTGAATGATAATGTAACAAGCCCGCGTTGTTTTGCCCGAAAAACCTGACGTGAAATACGACTCTGAGTTCGCCTTGTTTAAGCTGTGAATTGTCTGTTTTTAGCATCTACATTATCTACATTTTGTCTGATATAGGCATTCGCATAATTTACTTACAAAACAAATGGAGCATCCCAATGAGACAACAATTGCAATTTGTATGTAAACAAAATAAAAATACGGCACTCTAATGTTTATGTTTTAGATTTTAGTTCACGATCTCAACGCTGCCTTGATAGCCTAGCGGTAGATCTCTCGCCTCGTAATGCATGACTAACCCCTGCCATAACCCATGGTTCGAGTCCATGCAAATCCAGTTGAAACTATTTATCTTTTTATGATTAAAAAATAGTTAGGATTCATATTTTCCTGAGCAGATGGAGGTCATCAACCCTTAAAGTATTGTCTTCAGTTAAATTCCTTATGTGTACAGATTTGTCTTAATATTATTTGTTGATTTGTTCACAACTGGTTTTTATTGGCAATAAAATGGTGGAGAAGTGATCGGTCATGTCTGTCAAAAACTATTAAACACTGCATCTGAGTTGGTATGGTTGCAGATGATTTTGTAAATCAAGTAGATTTTAAGATAGCTATGATCATAGTATCAAAGCTTCATTTAATAAATTCGACTGGTCAGAAAAATGAGAATCAAATTAACTTGTTTAATCATAAAAAGATATATACTTTCCACTGCATTTGCTGGGACTCGAACCATGACCTATGACACGAATTTAGTAATGCATTACCAAGCATGGGAACTTCCACTGAGTCATCCTAGCAGTCTTGAGATAGTGAAGTTTACATTATATATAATGCCGTATGTTTCTTTTATTTACATAAAAATTGCAATAATTTGCTTTAATGGAATGTTCAATTTACACGTTCATTTTACAAGCGTTAATATTAAGGATTGTAGATATTGAAGCAGGAAATGCAGACCTCAAAAGGGGATATCTCAGTGTAGGGGTGTACAAAAAGCGCGAGCTCATTTCATTGCCATTCAAAATCAAAACTATATATTTATACATTTTGATTTAATTTGCAATTTGATAAGAAGTATCAGCATAAAACATGGCAAATTTTGAAAACCATCAGATTGTTCGAATATTATGAAATTATGAAGTGTCGGTAAGAAGTAGTCTATTGACGTTATTATGAACGTTATAATGGACATGAAATCGCAAATAACGTTCCATGTATAACCGAGAAGCTCTATTCCTTATGTACGTCAATATTTATTCTGACCTGTGTAAGTAGACACAATTGTGCAGTACATGTTAAAGTCTCGCTCGCGAAAAAGAAAACGGAAAACGCCTGACATTTTGCAAGTAAGCAGTAAGGAGGAACAAAATAGTTGATGCAATTTTTAGAGTTTCGTATCAGTAACATCATTAGACTAAATGTTGATGTATATTAAGAGACTATACACCCGAAGGCCACAAATCTTCAGAGAACAGTACGTTTCTTGCAGCAGTTCACGTAGAAATCGGCTATAATCAAAAACAATCGGATCAAGTCCTCTTTCGTGCTGATTGTTTGAATCTCACTCTTGCTTGCCTAAATTATTTCAAGACAAGTACATTTCCCAATAGATGTTCATATCATAATTTCCTGTATTATCGTGACAGGCATTTTTATTTGAATTAAATTAGTCTATTATCTTTAGGATATCTGCCTTGACAATTGTTTTTATATACATACAACTAGACCTCATATTACCAAGATAATCATAATAATGTTTTCCGTAATGTCGAATCTCTACTGCAAGCATTGACCCTACATTTACACAAAAATAATCAAATTGATTTGGAATATCACAAGAATGTGTTATGGGTTTTCCAGTGTCATCTATACATTTTGTTTGAGGTGATTGTTTAAGACCTTTTCCAATAATACCGTTAATTTGTTTCCATGTCTTTTTCATACTGTTATTTAAAAAATTTCGAATTGCATTTTGATTTACGTGTAAGCATTAAACAAAATTATAAAGTTTGGTTTCGTATGTTTTGAAATTATGTAAATTAAACTCGCCTGAATTTTTATATTGTTTGTAGAAACTCTTTTTCTTGTTTATACTGTTTAGAAGGCCTTTTACAATCCAAGGGGACAGTGGATCTTTTTTTCCATTTGACAATATATTTCTTTACTGGTACACATTCATCATACAGCACATTGAACTTCACAATAAATGTATTGTAATATGTGTTAACATCATCATTACTTAAAGGTATAGGTTCCTATTGATGTGTATAACTGATTGACCTTGACCTCTGAAATACATTGTGCAATGGACAATGTTTCAACCTTTGCTTGTGTCTTGTTTTCTCCTGAGAGGAAAAAGAAAGTATGCAACCCTGGGGATGAGACTGTTATGTAAATACAAAATAAATGGAAAATAGGTACGGTATACTAATTAATTTTCATCCATTTAAAAATGATTTGATTTGATTTGATTCGGTATCTCCATTTATATGTTAAAAATATTTAAAAAAATCTTAAAGTACTCTAAACAACATTAAAATATATCCAAGATGGGGGGAGATATCAGAATTGTCCTCTAAGGCCCGAGGCTTATTTCCAAAGGGGTCCTTTAAAAATATATTATACAATGATAAAATAAACCAAATAGTCAAATGATATACAAAAAACACAATAAATATAATTTGAAATGCTCAAAAAATACATATTAACATTAAAATAAAATAAGCATACAAAAATAGTTTACTATATACAGATAGCGTTTAAACGCTATCTGTATATGGTAAAATATTTTTAAAAATACGATAAACACCGAAAATAGACACATTCATAACCTCAAATCATTTTTTCTACCGATCCGTTGGAGAATAAACATACCAGAAATGAAAACCTTACTCCTTATCAAACCCAGAAAATAGATAAGACAGTGCAGAAACAGTTTGTACATCGTATAAACAGGTGAAATATAAGTGACTTTCATTCAGATCTATGAAGATTTGAAAAATATACATTTTACAAAAACAATCATATCAATGTAATGTTTCGTAATGAAATATCACCAGACTTGGATATTTTTAATAATACAAATTATACTTTCTTTCACGACTGTTGAACCTTTTGAATGCTCTGGATCAAAACCATATACATAACGTGTGGTAAAAATGCCCACCTCTTATGTATGAAACCAGATCACACGTGTTGAGGTGATTTGCATAAATTAGGGCGTGCCATTTTTGCAGTGCATTGGAATCATCAAAAACCTAAAATGAGGTGGCAGGTCACTCTAAATCTATTATAGAGTGTTCATATGATGAATATTATGTAGATGAAGTGCGCACTTCAGGTTTTGTCGAGATTATAACCTTCCAAACGAGATTTATACTCGTAATATATCCCAATTGTGATTGAGCATTGTCAACAGCGAGACGGACACATGCGACTCCAACACATGTTTAGAGTGTTATTGAATGTAACGAAGCTTTGTTGATACTTAGAGGTCAAGGATGATAAGGATGAATGTGTTTAAGAAAAACATCCTAAGGGATAGAGCAATAATAGTAAGAAAACAAAAATAAAAAGGGAGCAGGGGCAACACCAACATCAAGAAGGGGTTAGAGGTGGGGTGGTCATTGGTTTTGCTATCCCCCCCTCCCCGAGGCTCAAGCCTTGACTCCCACCCATTTCCTTTAATGATCCCTTAATGATAGAAATGTCACACTCAATCCCCACTTTCTCTTGTTTTTTAACATGTAAATGTAAATTGTCACCAAATGTCAAGGTACTATATCAAAACGGCCATTTTACGCAAATTTTTAAATTTTTAACAACAAATATATATAAAGAACTGAAATGCAAAACGGCTTAGATACCTTTTTTTTTTTCTTCAAAAACGAGTTGTCGGTAGATTATTACAGCTCTGTAACTAATGCATGATCCTGAGAAACCATTTGTTGAAAACATCTCGCTATGGGGGTCAAAATCCCGAAAAAAGGTTACTTTCATGCCCAAATATAGACATTGCATGACCATAATTGTGCATAAAAGAGCATAAATTGTTCAAATTGATCTTTTTTTTTAATCATGCATTTAAATCTTTCTTGGTATAAATATAAAAATGATTAAATGTTGCTGTCCATCCAATCCAATTATATGTGAGCCATTCACAACAAAGTTTATCGATCCATCGTAAGGGATTCTAAGCAATGTCTATGATAAAATATGATCATCATTTTATTATTTCATACGAAAGCTTACGGATTGGTCAAATAAATATTCCTTATCGTTCGTACGAACGCCGCGCCGTACGGCTATTGTGACCATACCTCAAGAAGGGAAAATATTTATTAACCAACATAAATGTAATGTATGGATAAGCAAGTAAGCTGAAATTATTTCTGTCATTAGTCGTTTTTCTTGAAAATGGTAAGGTGTTGATGCTTATAAACACATTCAAGTATACTGAACTTATGTCACCCTGCTAGTTTTCTCTGTCAATGCTCTTTTATATCAACGGAAGAACATATCTAATGTGTTCTCATAATGCAACGTGATGCGCGGAATATTAATAACGTAAGATCATTTTATCCGTACATTTATTTAGTACGGTACAGGAGTTTTATTAAACGCAAATATTGGAACCATTAAGCGACACAAATTAATTGATCACTTAATGGGCGAATAAACAAGTGAGTGAAAAGACTACAGTATCTTTTTGTATGCGGTCGGTGAAGTATTTCTGTTATGAGCTCACTCCATACGCGAACTCCCTGGCGAATTTGGGATATCTTCCGTAACCTGGCCTATTTTGAACTGACATAGTCTTACCGCACACAGTTTTTTATTTGATCATAAGGCTTTGGAATCACTTTCAAATTTATGGTAACATGAAAATAGGGTCTCCAATACCAATTGGTGTTAGGCCAAAAACAAAGAACTCTGTCTCAGCTTACCTAAGGTCAAAACCCTAAGCGCTATGCGGTGTTTTTTTTGTTAGTAAAAAAGGGTTACGCGGATGCGGAAATACCCCCTATTTTTTTTTGCATTTTTGCATTTTTCGGCCACTATTTTTTTTTCGCGGCCGTTTATTTATTTTTTTTCCCTCTCGATGTAATATAACAAAAAATGCAACAAATCAAAAGAAATGCGGTAAAATTCGAATTTTTAACCAAATGCGCACGTGTAGCTGAGACAGATTTCTTTTTTTATTTGGCCTTATAACTAATAATTATTCAGGCTCTTCGTATTTGTTAAAGTTTGGCCAGAAAAGCACTTGGTTTTTTGTAGTGCTGGAGGTTTTACGTTGATTACGCATTACTTCAAATGATCATGGTTTCATGGTTCAATGGAATCTGCAAAAACTGCAAGTCAAGATTTTATTACATGTGTTAAGTAAATGATGATGTGCACAGCTGTCCAAGAAGAAATTAAGGTTATCAGACCGCATCTAAAGAGCTTTACAGTGTGTCCCAGAAAAAAACAACTAAAAATATTGTGCGTGTAAACTTATTGGCTTTACCGGATGTTATAGTCCATTTCAACTGTAATATAGAACAGAAGTTATGCTTTGTCAAATATTTGGAAGAAAAATTGTTTGGTCTTATTACACGATTGTGTAAGCTTCTCCTGAATGAAGTTCATTGAGTAATGTTAATCTGCCCACTCGACCGTAACAAAGTTTACTAATTTTTTATGTGTTATATATTCTGAAAAATGAACCAATTTGATAAAAAAATACGACAGATATGATAAATTTACAATGTGACCAATGTTTATTCCATTCCATAACCCCTGTTTTATTAGCAACAATCATGAAATTGAACCAGTAAAAAAATCAACCAAAATATTTGATTAAACATAAATGTTGTAGCACACTGCCATTTGAAATTAAACTAACGGTATCTTAACCCTTGTCCTACCAGGGGGGGGGGGTGTTAGGGTTAGGGTTAGGGTTAGGGTTATCACACCCTCTACCCCCTAAATATGACCTAGGGGTTTTGGGTAATTGTAAGTTCATTATTTTAGCAAAAAAATAATCGTAGGTACCACCTATGGGGATGTCAGGGTGCCTCGTCAAAGTGTGAAGATAATTATAGGTGGTGGTTGCCACCTGAGAAAATGTCAAGTCAACATTTAAAAAATATATATATGCATGGTATTTACATAAATCTTTAACAGGACATATTAGAACAATCATTTCCCTTCTTTATAAGCAAAAACCTCGGCGAAATTCCTATATTGAACATTTTTACATCAACATTTCGATTTGGTAGCCATTTTGCCAAAAATCGTGATTTTTCCGACTTGGAAGTACTTATGACGCCATAATTACGTAACACCTTGGCCGATTTTCATGATTTGGGTATCAATAAATAGAAGAGACCCTACCCTATTCTATGGTTTAAAGCAAAGCAACTTTTAGTGCTCCAATTTCAATTTCATAGGGGGAACCCCCCCCCCCCCTTGATAACAAACGTTACAAAAAATATGTTGATGAGACAAGGGTTAAAACTCAGTTAATGAACTACAAAATGCAACCTTTACATACTGTCTGACTAATAGATCCGTTAAACCTAAACTAAAAAAATTGCAAGCAAAGATTGTAAGTTTTTTGAATTGGACACCCTGTATTGGAAGTTGATCGTTATGTCATAAAAAAGGTAATGAGAATAATTTATAGAGAGGACAATGCGCATTATTACATACATGTATATAATTACATAATGATATTAAGTTCAATTGCCTTAAAAATATACAAACAATACAAAGAAATACTGAAAGATATTTTACGACAATCAAGGATAGAAAAATTGTCTCAGAAAGTCCGAACATGCACAGACACATAATTGTCTTTCCTTACACATGATAACCAAGTCAGTAGGCTACCTGCATGAATAAAAATCAATAGTTTTGTGTCAATAACAATAAATCCTTTCATTTGATTTTTTTTTTCAGTTGCTCTACTAGGCGAGTAAAAAAAGTGCAATAATTAGATGGAAGCCATATTGTAAGAACAAAATCAATTTCAAACAAATAATGTTTATTTCTAAATATATCGTAAATTTACCTTTCAAATTGTGAAAAAATGGTGAGGATTGATAAAGGAATTGCAAAGATATCCTTATTTCAATATTAATAATAATATTATTAGTTCTGTTCAATTGCGGCATTCCTCGTCAAACATGAAGTACCAATACCTGATTGAATTTATTGCTTCAGTAATCTGAAGATAATCTCAGCCAGATTTACTTACATATCATCAACATCAACATTGTTCCAGGTCCTCGCAGGTTATTTCGACAGCAACAGAATGGACCATTTCGCAGAGTATGGTTTATTCAAGGTAGTGTTCATGCTCACTGTGCCTTCCCGTGCTCAACTGCCTACAGGAGTTGTTTGACATCAGCTGCAATCGTGTTGTTGAAATAGGACAACATCAGGTTGAATGTCCTGCCAGAAGTCCAAATCTCTCTCCACTGGACTTTTATCAATGGGGTACAATCAAGCATATAGAGCTAACAGATCAGGCCCTCCATTAAGTCTTCTACAGCTGCGTAGTCGCATCACTGAAGCCTGAGATCAGGCGTATCAGAGAAATAAGACGTGCAGTTCAAAACATGAAAACAAAAGCTCAGAAATGTGTGAAGCTTCAAGGAAGCCATGTCGACGGTTGCGCTGGACGTCAGTGAGACGTCAACAAAACCAAACGGCACTTTTTCAGTGCACACGTGCCCAAACAGCCATTTCCAGGGCCACTCGAAAGCATTGAAATTGCCTTTGTTCTTACAATATGGCTCCCATTTAATTATTGCACTTTTTTGACTCACCCGGTATCTTTCAATCTATGATGAGGATTTCCATTCAAACTTCTATCGTTTTATTTTTTATTTCATTCAAAAAGAGGAATCCCCTTTACAAGTACGAGTCTCAGATATAGGTAACATTGATGTACATTTTATCTCTGTTTGAAAACAGAAGTTCATTTGCCAATAAGCATGATAAGTGATGCATTCATAAAAAAAAAATACTATTCTTTATCAATAATCAATCTTAGATCATTTTGTTCTTGAGTAATTTATAGGGGTATACCCAAACTGCTTTAAGTTGACGTATCTTAACAATACAGAAAGATATGAATTTGAGACTTAATAAGCTATAATTGATGTTTTTTTTACTCTTGTAATTAAGGATTCAAGGAACCAACGGATTTCCGTCAGTACTTTGCTTAAACAGGTATGTGTATCCACAAATTTGGGATCAAAAGTAATTCACAAACTGACAACAAGTCTTTTAAGTATATCGACATGATCGGAAAAAAAAGTAGTCATGCAGGGATTAACAGAAAATCACATTGACCCTAGTATTTAGCATTTTCTTCGATTTTCATTTGAATACATTTCTATTTATTTAATTTAAAGATGTATTGCATTATTTGAAGGAACTGAGAGTGTTATCCACGTTACGATATGCAATACTGTACATAATCCAAGTATATTCAGTAAGCCAAAAATGTATTTCGAAGGATTTTCTTACCTTATAGTTGGCTCCATTTCGGATCTTAAACATGTAAACAGTATAATAGAGAGAACTTGGTTATAACGCCATGCTAACCTATTTTGAGCGTCTAAATAGTATACATTAATTTTGAGGCCGCAGTTTTTACCATAACATACATTTTTGAGACATAGTTACAAACGACATTATGGTATGTAGTGAGGCGTGGTTCTGTTGTTACCCCAAAATAATAATTATTGCTTCGGGAGTTCAAAAAGATATTTATATCAAATTGTGTTTTTCAAAATCGTGAACAAAATAACAACATACACGGCTGCCAAATGGTTAATTTTCAAGTACATTTTCAATAAATGTACTGTACGTCATATGAAGTTTAATGTTGCTCATTTTGGTATCAATGGAGAGAGGTCCATACCTATACAATTGTAGCAAATATAGAGGCATACAACTGTTATCCATCTTGAGTGATAAAAATAAATATTGACGGCCATTTGTGGCCATACTTTTGCTAGAAATGTTGTACCCATACAAGAAAACATATCCATTTGCAATTAATTTGGTCTGATAGCTTTTTGAGCGTTCTTTGTTGTTGTTTTTTTGTCTATTATTACCCGCGTGAAATTTGTTGGTATTCTATATTTATGGTAAATTCATACAATGCGCGCGTGAAACGTTTTAGTCATGAAATCAACCCCATCTCTATGACGCTAAGTAGCTCACAAATTTGACATTCATAGTATGGAAGGTGAATGGGAAGATATCTAACAGTATGAATTGTGTGATACGTTGCACGGAAAGTAATTACTTGTTCCGTTTAATTTGCTCTAGACGTGGACAGACGAATTTTTAACGTGGGATCCAAATGAATATGGCAACATTCAGAGAATTCAATTGCCAGCCGATATCATTTGGGTACCTGATATCACATTGCATAGAAAGTAAGTATTTGACGTTTTGAGGCAAATGGTGCATTCGGTCGTGTTTTGCGAGAATGATTTGCTAATTAAGTGATTAGCATGATTAGCGTGAACCTGCTTTAATTTATAAAATGAACAGGCAAATAATGCATGGGGTGATGTAAAATTAGGATTGTTTTAGATTGATGATTTTTTTGTTCATGTCAAATATTCACAAAATAGTGTTTATATTTACATTTGTAAATCATACTTTCAATAATTCCTGCAATAACTCCATTGAACGTCAAGAATGTTGAACTTTTCAAGGAGAGGCTTAGAGTTAATACATGCATGTTCTGGTGACAAGTATAAAAGGTACTAAATGGATGTGTTGACTCTTTCAGTATTGATGGTGATTTTGAACGGATAAAGCCTACGAAAGCAGCAATAGACAGCAACGGCACGGTCCAGTGGTTTGCACCTGCTATCTTTACGAGTTCTTGCAAAATTACTGTCAGATACTTCCCTTTTGATACTCAGTTATGTCAACTACGATTCGGCTCATGGGCCTACAATGGTCAAGATATAGATTTGTTCCCTGAAACCGGGCGAGATTCAAGACAGGATAAGTATGTTTTATTGTCCATTTTCCATATCTGAATTATTAGCAGCACACTAATTTAGGTTATGTGTTTGTCTTATAAAAACTTTCGAACTTCATAGGCTAGATGCACTTATACCATATTTCAACATATAAGCATGTTTAATAAAAAATAATATAAGATGTCCTAGCTCAGATAAACATGTTTCTTAAATCAAAAACGACCAGAAAATTATTATATGCACACAATACAAATATATTGCAGCGACATTAAAACTGCGTTAAAAAATACTTATTTGAAAAGCTGATTTACAAAATGGCTTTAGAGACCATTTTTCATAAAAAAGATGTTTGCAGATTTTTGCAGACCTCTATATCGTGTGCATCATCCATTCAAAACATTGTGTTCATTGTTAAGGCTTTGAAATTTTTGGTCATTAAAGGCCATAGGTTTATTTTATATGTCTAAAATTAAGCTCCAACTTTACTACGCTTGCTTTAAACTGTGCAGGTTTCTGGAAAACGGTGTGTGGGATTTACAGAACGTATCAGTAGAGAGAGAAGTCAAAACCTACACATGCTGTCCTGAAACCTACCCTGAGCTCTTATTCACACTGACGTTAAAGCGCCGCTCTGATTTCTACATCGCGTACTTGATCCTACCATGTGTGTTTCTGTCTGTTCTTTCTCTGCTCGTCTTCTATTTACCCCCTGAATGTGGCGAGAAACTGACGCTCTCGATTACCAATCTACTAGCATTGGTGGTATTCCAACAACTAGTTGCAGAATCAATGCCACCTAGCGGAGATGATCCACCATTAATTGGTAAGAAAACGATTTCCACATTGGCCGGCAATTAACCTTACATTGTGGAAGCATATGGAATATAAATAAGAGAAAGACCACGGTACTCGAACAAAGTTTACTAGCAGTTTGCGCTTTAATGTATCATAAAAAATGTCCTTTTGATGTCCGTTAGTATCATCTGGGGAAAAAGACAGTTAAACCTTGTTTTCCTGAGCCTGTTTCTGTAGCACATCTTCTTGAGAAGGGGGGGGGGGGGGGGGGGGGGGGGGGGGGGGGGGGGGGGGGGGGGGGGGGGGGGGTGGTTGAAACTGACACATCAAAAGCTTATTTGCTTTGTACTTTACTTTAGTATAGCAAATGGTCTCGTCTTCATTTTAATACCAAGATCATGAAAATCAGTCAAGGCGTTAGGTAAATCGTAATTTTGACGTAAATTTCAAGTTTGGAAAGAAATTGACCACATTTTCAAAAAAGTGTGTTATAAAAGTTTTAAACGCCGGGTCTTTATCAGATTGTTTGCTGATAAATAAAGTAAATATAATGACAATTATAACCTGTGCTTTAATTTTAAGGTCCATATCATATATTTTTCAACTGGCGACTTTTCATTTTGAGATGGCAACGTTCCCCCACCTTAGATGGTACCCCGAATTACAGTAAAGAGAGTAAAGGACTTAAATGCACATCTCAGGGACATTTTATTTTTCGTGTTGATGCAATCGGCGATGAATCATTAGGGATGGTAACCCCTATCTCCTACTTTCCCTTAGGAAAACAAGGGTTAGTTAAAAGTACCAGGTGGCCCAAAAAATGGTTTGAGTTATCAACAAAGGTAGATACCTATGTCAGAAACGCAGTTGTTCAAAATCCAACAACATAATAAGCATACACGCTTTATGGTATTTTAATGTGCATTTTTTTCTAAATGATTATGGTCAGACTTTATATTAAAGCAAATTTGATATAATTTCAAATGAGAAATTATTTAACTCTCTTTTAGTATATCTATTATGTAAATTGCGGATACCTGCATTCCATGCATTCCAGAATGAATAGTTTATATTGAACCTGTCAATCACGTTTTGGCGCGAAAGTTGATGAATACGCATAAAGCACAATCAATTTTTTATGGGTAACATTGATTCTTTAACTGTTTAAACTACAAACTTGTGTAAATTTTGAAAAAAAAAACTAATCTTAAACTTACATGACATGTTTAAATTATAATTTTCATTATAGTAGCAAAAGTCAGATCGACATTCAGAAATAACAGAAATAGCAAAATGTTGAATCGGTTGCCGTTTTTGCCCAAAATCAGATTTCGACATGATTTTCAGACCTGTAGTAATTTATGACGTCATAATTACGTAACAGCTTGTCATATTTTCATAATTTTGGTATCAATGGGAAGAAAAAACTCTATCCTATACTATGGTATGCACTAACGTAACTTTGGACATGCCAATTCCAAGTTTATATGGGGTTGAACGAGGGTTAAAAATTACATCAAACGAACATGCTTCCGATTTTGTTGAATTTTGTAAAAATACGTCTCTGACATAGGTATCTATCTTGGTTGATAACTTACAAAATAATAATGGTGTGATATTAAAAATTTGCAATTATCTAGCAGAGGTATGTATAATAAGGCATGTTAAGTTTGAATTCTCCAACTGCTTTTCTTTTTTCAAACAATCATTTTTCTACATGTAACCATTTTTGGGACACCTGGTAAAATAATAAGACCCTACATGGTTGACAGCAGACTGAAATCAGTTAATCACCTCCAACGACCATTGACTTCAATAGGTAAAATATGTCTGAAGCTTTTATATAAATGATGAATCATACGGCACCTTTATTTGCAAAACTTAACTTGCTTACTGTTGCTGATATGTATACACTTGAACTAGGGGTATTTATGTACAGATTTTCCATCAAAGATTTACCAACTGCATTTACATATTATTTTACTAAACGTTCGGAACTTCATGATTACCAAACAAGATATGCCACTAATCTTAGTGTGACAAAGAATAGAAAAGTTTTTTCTGATCGGAGCACCCGTTCATCTGGTCCGAATTTGTGGAATTCACTATCTAAAGAAATAAAAGAATAACTGTCAAACATTTTCGTAAACAACTCAAAGCATCTTTTATTCAAAATTATGATTGAATTTAAACATTGACTCGCACTTTTATTTTGGGCTGGCATCCTTTTTGTGTTGTCTTGTTTTGTATTGTGAACATTCCTTTTTCTTGAAACAATTTTCATTCAATGGGGTAGGCTCTTATCTGGCCTTATTGGCCTTCTGGTCTACTCCTCCGTAAGACATAATTTCAGTATTCTATTTATTGTACGATTTATATTATTGCATTGTTATATATTTTGTCTTATGGAAAAATAAACATTGAACATTGAACATTGAACATTGAACATTGAAGTTCATAACATTTGTATTTTTTTTTTTATCTTCCAGGACACTACTTCTTGTCGATGATATGCATGGTTTGCATGTCCGTCGTTCTGACTGTTTTGGTGATAAACATCAGCGCTCGAACAACTAAAGTCCCATGGTTCATTCGAGTGCTCGTACTAAAAGTATTGGCACAAATTATATTTATGTACCGCGATGATATCGATGTAGATCTTCCGGTTTCGCCAGATTGCCAGCAGATGAATTGCGATCTGAAATTCACTAATGATGACGCAATTAATAAGGACGAACCACTTCCTTTGAATCTTAACAACGCGGTGTCTAACGGAGGCAATGCTCTCCTTGAAAGTATGAAAGAAGATCTGAAGTTCATAAGGAAGGATTTTGAATCCAAAACCTTAGATGACGTCAAGGTGATGCAGTGGAAGCATGTGGCTACTATCCTCGACAGATGTCTGCTGCTGACATTTATTCTATTCACAATGGTGACGTCAACAGTTCTCATTTATCGCGCAAGAGGACCCGGTGATACCTAGACCGACACCACGGGTTGGGGTCACATTGAATCTTGAGAAAACATTAGAGTGCATGTGTTTTTAACACCTAATAACTTTTGAAATATAACATTATATCAACAATAATCGTTTCTTAATATCATCGATGTTTGTGGCTACATAATGGCGGCCACGTTGAAAGTCAAAATAGTAACATCTAGCAAAGTTCATACCTAGTTTGCATTTTTATATATGCTTTAAATAATGATGTGGAACGTTTTGTTTTACCGGATAATATTCCGATATTTAGAACTTTTAGAAAACATTTTTAATTTGTTGGCCATTTTTGCTCAAATACACAATTTTCCGATATGATTTTGGTATATATGAAAAAGGGATACCCTACCATGTTGTATAGTAGGGGAGATTGAGCAACAAGGAGAATTTATGGCTAGGTCTTCCTACAGTTAATGTATAGGGTGGTGCGTTAAATAGTACCCTAGCACGAAAGTGCTTTGTCGCCCTTTGGCATTCGGCCTATGATTTTTGTATAGTGATAGGTGGTATTTTTTAAAAGTTGAAGAGTTTAACTTTCATATAAGACCAAACACGACTAATTCTGAACGGATTTTTGTAATTTTTTTGCTGTTTTTGTGATTTGTGAAGGTACAAGTACTTCCTGTCTGAAATTTAAAGGGATAGAACATAAACAAACCGATGTAATTTGAGGAAAGATCTTTGGCCTGGTAACAGCCCAGATCTGGACCCCACTTTATATGTATGGACTATGATGGAGGACAAGTATACTGTTGGGTGTACTTCCCAACTCTGACTACTAGCCATGCTGGTCAAAAAAGATCACAGAAGCTTGGGCTTATGTAAACCTCTCCCGAATTTACAGGAAGGCGAGACAGGGTGGAAAAAGTCCCAGAAAGTTATCAAACGCCAGGGAGGTGCCAGTTCCTCAGCAGATGTATGAAATTTAAGTATACAGACATTTACAATTAAATTGAATTAAATTTGAAGGTTTCCAACGGTGTGCAGGGTTTGTTTACACACAA
>JXSR01S075062.1:22486-38506 GCA_000969725.1 Ophiothrix spiculata | reverse complement strand
TCAATTTCAGATTGTACTACAAAACATATTACTTCTCTTAATTATAGCAGTGTCCAACAATGGGCATTTAACCTTTAAAAGTTAAAAAAAGTCAGGGGGAGTAAGAACTTGAAATGAACCAGTTTATTGGGCACTTACGTTTGACTTCCACACACCCATCGATCTATATCTTGCAAGAGTGTAAGTATAAGCTGTATCAAAATCATTTCGTGGTCAACCAAAGCCCAAGACAGATTTTTATATCTAAATAATTGTAATTGGCATATTTTTTCTCTGTCCTAAAAATTTCAGTTTATGGCAACAGCACTTTTTGTTGAGAAAATACAAGGATAATTGATCATGCTCTTATACTAAATCATTATGATATAACTTATAAAAGATTTCTCATTGGCTATAAAAAAAAATCTTCCACTTTTTTAGAAGATTTCCCAGTATATCGGAACATGGGAGTCACTTATAAGTGATTAGATCACTTGAATTATCGCAGGATATTACAGTTGGAATACATATGACATATAAATGACATATAAATTTAGGCCGAGGATATTGACACGATCATCGAGCCATTTACGTTATAGACACGATGTATAGAGTTTATATAGGAAATCTAAACAGGCCTTTTATATGCATTTTATAGCCAAATAAAAAGAAAAGTTTGTCTCAAAAAAATGTGCACATTTGTTTTTAATTGGCTTCTCAGTGCATTTTTCTTTTTCTTTATTTCTCGCTTGTTCACCAGAAGATTTTTTAACCATGCTCCTCAATGTACACATCCATTAAAAAACAAAGCAAAGAAAAAAAAAGAACATACAAAAACGATGAACCTATTTAAATAGCTTTAAAACCCCGCGCCATAGGCCTAAATAAGATTTCAACGAGTAACCGGCCTCTGGTGTCGATCACACTTTTCGCCTATCGGCTTCACAGCCAATCACACCCGATCATCATGTCTATAGCCTTTTTTGGCGAGTTTATTGACACGATCATCGTGTCTATAGCCACTTCCATAAATTTAATACATATGATCAAGCTTTTCCTCAAGCGGACATGGACCAGACGCCAGAAATCTGAAAAAAGCAGCTGCTGGAAATTTTGAGAAAACAAGTATATCGGAGCATTCCAATCCCAATTTTGATTTGGAAATCAAGAATTTATCAATAAAAGAAGAACTTGTTTGATTTTCTTCTGAATCTTCTGATGAATATGTATTGTCTTTTCAAAAATGTTTATGTTTTCCAATTATTTTCTTCACAAATTTTGACTCGTACTAGAGACAAAAAATTATATACGGCAAGACCCGGAAGCTGCAGTAGTGGGGAAAATATCGTCGCCTGGGTCTCATTTTGTCTGTCCCATCGGGCTCAAAAAGTCAAAAACCATAGGGGAAAAATCACTCGTCGCCCACCTAAGAAAAAGCTTGTGTATGATGCATCATGATATATGCTGGGATATTGATAGTTAATCTTTGATATATTGACAATGAATAAAAAAAAATGCTAATACAACATTCTGTGTTAATTTTTCACAATATTGTATACTGACACACATACATGATTATTTTGCACACTCAAATAACTTACACAATTCATTATTTCGCCATTGTTGTATATGAATTTTCACAATCTTAACTACCAAATAATGTGCTAACTGAGCAGATGTCAAAACGTCTGCCACGCAGCAAATAAACCCGCAGTATTTTGGATATGGTGCAAAATGTTTCCATTTACCTTGGGAAGTTTACTGCAGAAATAAAGAGAGGTGAATTCTCTTTCATAAAGCTAAAAACAGTGTCTGTTGTATCAAACATCCACACAACCTTGAGGTGGATTTTGAAGTGAAATTGAAGGTTTCATGGAAGTATCTGCTCTTCATTTTTATTTTGTACGGCAGACGTTATGACGTACCAGCTTGATATACTCACATTCAAATAACTCACATGTCAATAATTTTGCCACTTTTAATTATTCTACCTACCAATGCACTATATGCACAGGACAAACGTTATGTTCCGCTAGATGTCCTCACACGATACCTTGTTCGGTACGGACTATTCGATTTCGATGTGCCATTTTCTGATCTCGTTTTGCCACTCCCGTTTTGAAAGGCCTTGAAATCATCATTATGTTCTAGTTCAGATTTCACTTGACGATGTGGCACTTTAGGAATGTTTTTCGGCGTTTTCCTACGACCTTTACCGATGAAGAAATGTAGACAAAAGCGCCATATTGTGTAAACAAAAAGAATCGCAAGGCCTATGGACCATCCTATGGCGACGTGTGGAGGCAAGGGGTGAACGACTAATCCAAAGTCAAATTTGAGGACGATAAGGAATTCTGTGATAATCATGGCAGCCATGACCCAGGATTGCTGTCCAAATTTCTTGCAGTTTCTGACAAAATAAAAACAGAAAAGATATGCCTTTGAACTCTGGTCAAAACATGCATAGCAGTACCCCTAACTCAGGCCGACCCAAAATAAAGTTCCAAATCACTATAATTACATGTGTATAGGCATTTATCTGTTTGATTTTAATGTTCCAGATTATAAATTTCATTTTACAATCACCTGAATTGTTCCTATCTAAAGCAGTCAAACTAGGAATATTATTTAATGTTGACTAACATATCTGACAATTACATTGTAGTCTATGGGCGACATCATATAGGCAGGAGCGGACATTCGGGCGTTTTGCCCAACTTAGCACGGTGAAAACATTTGCCAATTTCTCATTCAACTCAATGGAGAAAATGATGGCTCGCGGAAACTTTGTCTGATTTTAGCAAATTTTTAAAATATTTCGATCTCAAAATCATATGATATGTGTGGTATTCAAAACACAACAAAATAACAAACAGCTGATCATTTCAAATATGTCCTTCTCACTAAAAACGAAAGAAAATGAAGGGATGCCTGGCTGAAGTATTGATTGTTTTCACCGTGCACAAAGTCCAATGCAAGTTATTTTTAGATCATTGTGCTGCGTATGACGTCACGTAAGTCCGTAGGATGAATTATTCACTTCTATTGTGTAAATAAAAGCAAAATGACTAATCAACCAAGGGATCATCAGAGATTCATTGATGTCTTCTGATAAAAAAATATATATATTTTAATTATAACCATGCTCGTAAAAGGCATATCCGGTTTTTGGCGCAGGTGTTATAACTCGCTAAACAGGTTTGTCCAGTGTACAGTTAAAATAAACGTTTGCAAGCCGGTTTACCCGTTTTTCAGGTTCAAAGGGTTTAAAGTGTCTGACCTAATCAGCTTTTTACCCTACACTTTTCCCATTGGAGATATGATACCACATGAAGCTCATATTTTTCTCAACCCTGTACATTTCTGTTACTCTCAAATTATGTTTACTTAAATAAAGATATGGTCAAAATAGTCATTAAGAGGAAGTTTTTAGATTACCGTAAACATTCTGTATTTTTCTGTGGGTTGTTTTTGAGATAAATTTTTTATCTTGTATCATCAAATTGGCGTAAGCTGTGTAAACAATCTTCAGAATTGAAATATAGGTAATAATTCTTCACTAAAATTAGAAAAAGAAAAAGGTATATGTGACGCACGACATCAAAAGGTACGGGTCCAAAGTTAAAAATGAGTTACTGGTATCAATGAACAGCTTGTTTATTTCTGTTAAATATGGTTCCATGCTTGTGTCAATCAGAGTTTCGGCTCAAAACATGACAACTAAGATTAAACTAAAAAAAAACAAAAACTGATAGATCTCACTTAAAGCAATACTATAAGATTTTGACCAGAAACATGTTTTTAGTAAAACCAGTCTGAAATGAAGGAATGTGACTATCTAAAAGTGTTTTTAAGTGTATTTTGTCAAAAACTTGTTTTGTCCTAGAAATATGGATGAAACGCACATGCGTGTTTTCCTATACTAATACATGTGGAATTAAATTCGGGATCCCGAATGGCCATAACAGAAAAAGTAAACATATTTAAGCAAAATAGTTTGGAGGGTATTCATATCTACCAAAAATAAACCCAATAAGCTAAAAAAAAAAATCAAAAGTCATGGGTGATAGAGGGTGCTTTATTTTAACACTTTATAGTATTGCTTTAAACCACAACATCAGTCAGTACATAGATCATTAAACATAAAATGAAAAGATGGCATGTTTACCTTTCCCCAGTACAAAGCCTGATTTAATACTTACGGATCATCCATAAACTGATAGGTCTCCCTCAACGCCACGGCACCCGTCGGTACATAGATCATTAAACGCACCCAGTTGAGTGGGTGGGGTGGCGGTATCCAAAGAATCGCCTTCAGGTAAAATGTGCCTAGTTCAGCAAGTAGAAACTACAAAAGGAAAGACAACATAGTTACAAGAATTTCTGTGATATCTATATTTTGACAGATTATTAAACAACTATTTTGTAAACAAGGTTGCAGATTTCGAGTTTTTTCACTCCCGGGACTTGTTTTTTTATTTTTGAACGGGTACCCAGGACTCAAATCGAATTTTCGTATCAAAACAAAACTTTATAATGAACGAATCGGATATGCGGAAGTAGAGCAAATCGCTAATACACTTTGCACTATGTATATAGTGGCACATTTTAGGTTTAAAAAAACGGCTGAATTAATCAAGCAATAACAAACCCAAGGCTTCAACTCACCGTAAAAGTTTAATCATATCCTCAAAAAAATCATGTTTCACTTTACAACTAAATAATAAGTGTCGAAATTTTGGTATATAAACTTAAAAAACAGAACATCATCACATCTGTCAATAACATGGAGGTATAGCAACATGTGGGCAGCCATTTTTAATGAGCGCAATCGACTAAATATAAGGGTTTCCAAAGGTCAAAGCCTACTACAAAACACAAGACAAACTAGTTATTTAGTAAATGTATCAACAGTTTGTAAATAGAAGCACGCTGTAATAGTTTTATTTACTTTATTTGGGAAAATTTCATAACAAACAACTTAAAACATTGTATGACAAATTACAACATCAAAAACGCACCCCTTCAAAATAATGATTCAGCCTGCATGACGTCATAGTTTATTATTGTGCCCAGTAGTCCAGTAGGCTCATTAACACACATCTAGCTAAGCATTATGTCTGATGAAATTTGGTACTAGCAGAATCGGCCACTTTCATTCATTGATAAAAATCTGTGGTGGGGTTTACGGTACGGTACAGAAAAAGATTTTCTACAAAATGTTCGCAACTTTATATTATAAACATAATCACAAAATCTGACATAAAAAGGAAATGTTCAACATTGTTTGACTTGAGTAAATGTTTATATTTGTGATTAATTGTCAGCAATACTTTGGTCTGATCGTGAGGTCCATTGGCGAGGTCAGTTAATATTACACTTTTTTCGGGTATCGAGTAGGCAAATTTGGTTCCCGGATTTCAAAGCAAAAATGGAACTCGGGAAAACCTGGGACTCACTTCCAGCGTTATTTGTAACATCACCAGTCTTACAGTTGTTGACTAGGTGGTTAAGATTACTTTACTCAACCCTTAGCATCATTTCAGGGTCAACAGCGAATAACTGGAGGTATAGCAACATGTGGGCGGCCATTTTTAATGAGCGCAATCGACTAAATATTAGGGTTTCCAAGGGTCAAAGTCTACTACAAAACAAGACAACCTAGCTATTTAGTAAATGTATCAACAGTTTGTAAATAGAAGCACGCTTTAATAGTTTTATTTACTTTATTTGGGAAACTTTCATAACAAACAACTTAAAACATTGTATGACAAATTACAACATCAAAAACGCACCCCTTCAAAATAATGATTCAGCCCGCATGACGTCATAGTTTATTATTGTGCCCAGTAGTCCAGTAGGCTCATTTACACACATCTAGCTAAGCATTATGTCTGAGGAAATTTGGTACTAGCAGAATCGGCCACTTTCATTCATTGATAAAAATCTGTGGTGGGGTTTACGGTATGGTACAGAAAAAGATTTTCTACAAAATGTTCGCAACTTTATATTATAAACATAATCACAAAATCTGATATCAAAAGAAAATGTTCAACATTGTTTGACTTGAGTTAATGTTTATATTTGTGATTAATTGTCAGCAATACTTGGGTCTGATCGTGAGGTCCATTGGTGAGGTCAGTTAATATTACACTTTTTTCGGGTATCGAGTAGGCAAATTTGGTCCCCGGGACTCAAAGCAAAAATGGAACTCGGAAAAACCTGGGACTCACTTCCAGCGTTATTTGTAACATCACCAGTCTTACAGTTGTTGACTCGGTGGTTAAGATTACTTTACTCAACCCTTTTCAGGGTCAACAGCGAATAACCGTTACAGATGAACAACTTTAAGGGGTTTTCTCAGAGATGCAGTTACTTACGACTGCGGGATAACAATTTTTTTCCTAAATAGTAAAAAATCAAAAAAATGTTTGCATCCGTTTTGCGTGCGCAAATTTCAATGTTCACTGATTGCATGCGTTACTAAAGCTTTTGGTTAATCAAGCACTGCATCGCTGCATAATATATACGCAGGAAATTATGCAGACGCAGATGTGTCATCAAAGTAAACATATGTAAAAATTAAAAAAATCAAAGGAGCATTTACTATTTTACAAGCACACAATGATCGACTTTTTGGAGCTTACAGTATACTTTGTATGGAAAATCGGGTGATTTTGGGGAAAATATGTACTTTTTGAAATGCCTGTATCTCAAAAACGAGCACGGTGACCTATATTTTTTATTTTAGATTCATTATAAGTACAAATAAATCTACCAAATACTAAATTTTTAAGAAAATCAATGGAGAATTTGCATCTCTGAGAAAACCCTTTAAACAACCCATACTTAAATCATTACAGCCTGGACCAGCTCCATGATTTTTGTACAGACTTTTAACTCGACATTTATATTCTTGACCAACGGAATTCTTGACCAACGGAATACTCAACTTTGCCACCACCTGAGATCAAAGTTGGGTCTTGTAAGAGCACAGTTATCACTCAAATGAGGTAACATGACTGCTAATAATATATTGATAAGAGTATGATTAAGTCCATAAAATCTTAACAAGAAAATATTTTTGTAAGTAATGACAAAAAACTGAACTAGAAAATTACATACGATACTTATGGTCCTGTAAATAAAAATGGATACAGAAAGAATTGTTGCATTCTTCCTATTTCAAACCTAATCCTATAGATAGATGTAAGTAATGCAAGCATTGTGATCCAACTGTATCAGTGACCTGCCATAATATCAAAAGGTAAATCTGATTTTGGTCTCATCTGAAAGCTGAGATTGTAAGCTTTAGAATGATAATTGCTTTTGGTTATCGGATGTTCGGTTGGAAAGTTACATCCAAATTAATAAAAGGCATCGGGCTGATTCGGAAAACTATAGTTCTGAGAAAATTTAGCTTTAAGTTTTTGTACTGTATTTTTTTAACACATTTTTCTTATGTTTTGGATGTTGGAACCTGGTTAATATGAGAGAATACACTTCAAAGGTAACGTTTCTGATGAAATTAGAAATCCGACCTTGGACATGATTTTTGACTATGCTCAGCTTCAATGGACTGTATCACATAATTTACTATGCTAACCTTAAGGTCCTTTTAATATGGCGGTTCACATATGTGATAAATTGAAAACACCTATATCAGAAACACGTACCATTGATATGATTCCAAGCACAGCTAGCCAACGACGCAGATTTTCTGTTGGACGCCATTCAAACTTTGTCCAACTATATGGTGTGAATTGCAGTACTATTCTTTTCAGTTTGCCACTGTGTAGAAACAGATTATAATTGATTGCAGTTATACATATTCATCAATTTGTACAAAGGCCTGAAATTAAAGATGGTTAGACAATGTTCCTTTAAAGGATACTGTATTACTGCATAAGCTGAGTCACACAAAAGCATTGAGATAAATGTCTTGCACAAACATATTTTTGAATTTTAAACTTACTAATATTTCTATTCTATTTGTGACATAAGTTGATATATTTTATCATCACCTAATAAAATAGATACAACAGTTTATGAATAAAATGCAATACTATATAAACTTATCAAGCAAAATACATAGATCAGCCTTTGGAAATTTGTAGCGCAATATCCAAATGTTGTGATGCCTTCCATGTTTTGAACAATGTGTCATGTGTAAAATTGAGTTTAAACTGTTCTACTGGATTTTAGACTTACTTGTTGGAAACGGCAACAGTTTCATGCCTGATCCAGTGGGTGCATCCTCAAGCCGAACAGTTGTGATCCGCCAACTGGTCAGCGACCCGTGACAGGGTCGAGGAGCTCTAAAAAACGTTTCAGGATCTTCTTGATTGCTGAGTTGAAAATTCAGTAGAATAGTTTAAACTGAATTTCATATGTTGTCACCTGGATGATTGACATTATTCATAAAATGTGTCGTGTACATAATAATTTTCATTAATATGTAAGGTAGCTACACAAATTTGGAACGTTTGAAGTATGTATTTTTACAATATACAGGGATTCAAGCAATTTGCTTACCTATATGACTTTATATTCCATAGCCCTCTCCAGCTGTACGTCTTGATATTGAGGTAATTGAGAGTCAACATTGCAAACCATATACCTAGACCATTGCAGATGAGGACATCCATTAGCCACTGCAAAAGACAAGAATATAATGTTTATATTATGGGCATAGCCATAGTGCATGAGTCAGTTGATGGAGGACAGATATAATTCCTACATCATCTCATATACACTGCTAACATAAAGCATTTGTTCTGGAAACAGTGTTGTGTTTTTTATGAATGGTGTTGGATAAAAGAAACACTTGAAACAAGCAGCAAGCAAGACCAATCCAAGTAATCATTAATAGGCCTGGGACTAAAACCCGGGTACCCACCTGTCATGAGCTTACCTGGGTACAAAATCTGCTGACCGATTACCCGAACTGGACAATAAAATCATAGAATTTTGAACAAAATATTTTGTGTTCAAAAATTTATGATAAAATCATCATCTGATCAAAGTAAACATGTTACATCACGACAACAATCGGCAAAAAAATCCAAATTTTTTGTGTAATTGAGGCATCATATGGTCGTAGTAGACCCGTCAAACTTCCCGTTCTAACATTGTAAATGCTCAATTATCAAGGTACCCGGGTACCTGATTGTGTCATATATGGACAATTGAATTTGCAAGGTAGATTTTCTCTGACTATTATATTATGGCTATTCATGGTCAACCATGCTTGAAACCAGTATCAATGGTCAAACAATGATCAGAACCATTTTTATAAGTTAAAAAAGTGAGGTCAAAATAAAACCTTAAAAAAAAGCCTCGAAAAATTGGCAATTTTTGTGGGTTTTTAAGTAGTGTCTTGGTCAAAACCACAGATAAATGAGGTCAACCATGATTTTATGCAGATGTTAGTAATAAGTCATATAGACAGTGCGTTCATCTCCAAACTAATGGGGGCTGCACTTTATATGGAAGTAGAAGACAATCCCATAAATACTATACGCAAATTGATCTGATAAAATCACAACAAGTATCATCGTTTATTCTACTTCCACCTAAATTACATTGCAGTCCAATGCAATGCAACCACAGCCAGCTCCTTAGATATCACATTGAGCAAACTCCTGCCATGGAAGTTGCGTAGTTCCTGTTAATGTAGATGCTCTCACCTGGGGCAATTACTGCTCAGACATTGTGGAGGGCTGGTATAACACACTTTTGATAATTGGATTTGATTTAACAAGACTGGTTGGGCAGTTATTACGTATACACAAAGATACACATTAGACAGGAGATATGTCACCTCAAGCAGCACAAAGAATGCATACCAAAGTTTTTTGTTTGTTTGTTTGCTTGTTTGTTTGTTTCTTGTTTTATTTACTTTGTCTGTCGGTTTGTTTGTTTCAAGCTTGTATTGTACTTATTAGAGCCTGTATGTAATTTGTAAAGCAGTGATTGTCACTGAAGTAGCATAGCACTTAATTCAGAAAAAAATGAGTGAATAAATCGATTAAGTTCATTCAATCCAGTTCATAACAGTATTTTTATTTGGTCCCCTCCAAGTACGATCACTGACTTGTCATTTCAAATGTTTTAGGAATTATATATTTAAAGGTATTAGCCGTGATTTCACATGGCTGTGAGAAACTTTTGACAACTTATTTGAATCAAAGAAACACAAAATGGAATCAAAACACATAAAAACATATTATTTGCTCATACAAGATGATCTTTAGCCAATTTCCTTTCTTATAGGAAGTTTCCAAAAGTGTTTCTATTTTCAATTTTTTTTTTCCAAACGTGTGGTTGGAAATCTAAATATGACCATTATTCTTTTGCAAGGTTAAATATACAAAAACGGATCTCTTAACTAAAAAAATTGTAGTAGTTACAAAGAAGTTTTATGATTTTGAAAATCTAATAAGTCATATCTAGAAACACTATAATGGAATTTTTACTTCTTAAGAGAAGTTAAAATTCAAAGCTAAAATGGCTATCTGTTTATGATAAATATTCAAGTTCAACAGGAAAGGTTATGAATATAGTAAAGTTATTAGTAGTTGAGTAACTTTCTAAAAATGCAATAAAATCAGTATGAGTCAAATTGAACTTCACATAGATTGGCTAATACCTTAAATGAAAAGGATGAGAAATAAAATAACCCAACAATTTATTCAGCAAATATTACTTCTTTACACAAACCTGAAGTAATTTGCACCTTGCCTCAACCAAACAGATGATTTACTATAGCAATGACACTTGAAAGTGAATAAATAGTTCTAGGCAACAATTAACATATATGCTGAATTATTCATAGTTGTTTCTAACATCATCAACCTTCATATTTATTATATAAATACAGGATAAATGAAACAACAACATAGTTGAAGGCACAAACTAACAATCCTTTGAATATTCAATGAACTTTTCAAATAAATAAATTCAGATTTTATGAAATATTTTCTTAGCAAATAACTCTGGCAATAATTTCAAACATTGGGTGCTATCTGCTGAAATGGTAAAATATCAAATAAATTTTGTAATCAACACTTAAAATCAAATAAATTAGCTAGAAGACACAAAAAATAATCTACTTAGCCATGCACTTTAAAATTTGAATGCAATATTCTTAAAAGTTGTTAGTTTGCATAATATCTTTATAAAGTTTTCTCTGTAAATTTGTCAATTTGGTTTGTAATTAATGTTTCATGTGACTTAATTAGTTGAAATGTCATTGAGTGTGAACTACCATGATGCTTATACCAGAGAGTCTAGATATAATGGAGGATGAATTTCGCTGGCTGAAAAGTGCCGCGAACCCAGTGGGGTGATTTGCTACAATTATTAGCTGATTATTGTAGCAGCAAATCAGTCCTTTTTGTAAATGATGTACCATGCTACGTCACAAAATAACCTTCATTATGCACCTACTAGGGCTATCCCCATTGTTATCTGCGCGTTAATCCGAAGTTGTTTAGGACATTACGCGAGGTGATGTATATCTCTTTAACAGTCTTTGCGTTGTCACTAACACTAATGAAGCCTTTGATTTTTACTGGTTGAATGGCATGTATACCAATTCGAGTAAGTGACCTCTTCGTGCTGGGTACACATTTTGTCCATTGGCTCGGAATAGGAGATTCACAGCCCTGCTTATACTAAGGAAGCAAAGGAAAGATGCTACGGGGTGACCCTGCCATTAAAAAGGTTATAAGTCAGTGGCCTGAGGTAGAAGATACGCTGTGCAGTTTGTAATGTTGGAATTGATGAATATTTGCAAAGTTTCAAGTAAATACTTTCATTTTTATACAGTGCAGCAGTGTTCCTGCTAAGGCCGTGTTCCTGCTAAGGCCGTATGGCGCTTCATTGGCGCAGGAGCCGGAAAAATTGGCGCAACTGGTTGATGAAAATGTATAAAAAAGATTCTTTTCCTAGCTTTATTAGGGCAATTTTCAGCCTCAGCTCACAATTTTGGCATAAACACCTCTTTAACTTTGTCAAAATTGCTCGAATTAGCGCAAACTCAAAAACCTTAGCAAGCACACTGCCACTGCAGTGCAGGTATATATTGATCCCATCAGCATTCTGCAATATTTGGTAGTCTGTACTCCAGGCTGTTCGCAAGCAACATAATCTAATAACACAGCACAGCAAATAGACTCTAAAGCTGGTTTCAGACTTTTCCTGCCGTGTGGTCGTACGACCAGCGTGACGTCAAAAATTTAGAGTGCGCAAACTCTGCCTTGTTGCATCTTGAAAATTTTGCTTGCCGTACGACAAGCCGATGTAACGATTATCCTATCGTGATGGTCAAAACAACACAAAATTTTGAGTTGGAATAAATGCAACTTTCCTTGTGATAGACCATAGCGGCAATATGCAAATGTGTCATGCTTCATTGCGGCAACTCAAAATTGCAAATGTTTGGTCATCTGCTCATACATACTCTAGAACCACCTTTACCCTTCCCTACCACCTAGATGGGGGGCGGCAGGTGTAAAGGGGGGTGAGCGCTAACACACTTACATGATCCCACCAGCATTCACAGGGTTCGTACACCTTGGAGCCTTTTAAATTCAAGGACTTTTCAAAAACTTTCAAGGTCCAAAAGCATGATTTTCAAGGACTTACCACAGCATAATTTGCAGTATGCTGAACTCTTGTTCCTGCCGACATCAATCCATTCGCTGAATTTGGGATCAGTTAGCCATAAATTATCAATTTTCAAGGACTTTCAAGGACTCTGTGCAAATTTCCAGGACTTTCAAGGCCTTGAAAAGGTGTTTTCAAATTCAAGGATTTTCAAGGACTCTCAAGGACCGTACGAACCCTGCATTCAGCAAAATTTGGCAGTCTATGTTCCAGGCTGTATTCCATCCAACACTTCAAACATGATGCTTATAACCGAGCACAGCCAATAGACTCAAACCATTCCCTACCACCCGAAAGGGGGTGTATAAAGAGCACTAACATACTTTCATGATCCCACCAGCACTCAGCAAAATTTGGTAGTCTATGTTCTAGGCTGTATTCCAGCACTTCAAACATGATGCTTATAACCCACCACAGCCAAAGGTCTCCAACCCCCTACATTTACCCTCCCCTCCTCCCCAGACTACCATACTTACATGATCCCACCAGCATTCAGCAAAATTTGGTAGTCTATGTTCTAGGCTGTACTCCAACACTTCAAACATGATGCTTATAACCCAACACAACCAGTAGTCTCTGATCATCAACATCTAAATAGAGAAGCATATAAGATCAGTACAAGACCGTCTTATTAAGAGTATCAAACAATTATACAACACATATTTTAGGGAGAGCTCTCGTGTAGTCTGCAGCAATGGCACTGAACTCTGAATCAGCAAGTACTGAGTTTGAGCCCCTCTATGGCAATCAAGATATTCCCATGGTAAGAATAATTGATTTGTTGACCCTAAAACATTTGTGACCATCAGGAAAATCCAGTCGGAATTTTCCATTTTGAGCTATACAGTACAAAATCACAGATATCAACTCGTAGATATGAATACTTCTCTTCGATTCTGTAACACTTTTCACTATTTTCATGAATACCACGACATCGCCCACTTTTGGAGGGGTCAAATAGTCAAAAATCCACCAAAGTCATTTGCGGTATTTTTCATGAATATGCCTCAACATTATGAAATACGCAAAAACCATTATCAATATTCATGTAATTCTTTTTAAAAAGCAGACCGTGCCATGCTCTGTGTACAAACAGTACCCTTTTATATGTGCCAAGACATGTATTGACTCTGAAACGCTTTTAGCCACGCATGTAGCACTCTCGGTACTCGACCTTATTTACAATTACAGAATTGATTCTGATGTGATATTTTGTCTCGCTGAGGACTGAAGTAATTAAGGAATTTTACCCGATTGTCGAAAAAAGGTAATTAGAATTCTACAATTTTTAGTTTATTCATCATAATCCTGACTATTTAGGTGGTGTGTTAAAGGTAGTTGTTGTGTAATATATTGTAGTCTTTTTAGTAAAATCAAGCCAAATAAGTTTAAAAAATTATAATGAGTGGCGAAACAAGATGGCGGCTTTCAAACTCAGTTTTGGAGGTATGCAAATATTTTCAATGAATTATCATATTCATGATAATTTTCAAAAAAAAAAAATTGTGACTGGGTCGGGTGGATCATTCATCATTGGTGACACAGTTTACCCTCTTATCTTTTTGTAAGTACAAAATACACATAAAGTCACATTCTAAAAAAAAATTGTAACTTCTGCAGATATGAAATATTAATGCCCATCTTCACCAAAGTTGACTGAAACAAAGATACAACCTTTTGTCTTTAAAGTTTTGATATGTTAACTATGTAGACATGATAGATTATTAATGGCATTGACATGACTGGTAATATATTGTGCGTGCTATCTCTACCTTGTAAGCAATTAACCCTAACGCTGCTGAATACAGTGGGAAATAGTCTAAAGTTGACATACGTCACAACCCGAAGTCACTAAATCACTGCCGAGGCAGCATCCAGGTGTGGATTGGTATTACACAACATTACATTGGGATGTGAGGGATCCTATATATGTTCCAAGTTTCAAGTTCAAATGCGTGAAAATTGAGGTTTTTCATAATGTACAGTAAGATTCGAGGAGATCAGTTTTGTTGCCCTTTAGGAGGTTACAGTTATAAAGTTTACTGCCAAGCACCTTTTACAAATTTAATAAATAAAATAGTGGAATACTACGGCCAAGTGTCAACAACATTCAAGGCCTGCTTTTCAAGTTTCAAGCCCGCTTAATTAGCCCCCATTTTCAACATGATTCAGTTCTTTAGATTCAATAGGGTTTATTATAAAATTAAGCGTGTTTAGTGTCCATTTTAAGCTTTGGTATGTTTTTGCAGTCTCTATATGCCAGAAAAGCACCTCAGTCGGAACAAAACACTCACTTCTGTTTTTATAAAATGACCTCAAAAAGATTGTCTTGAGAGTAAAAGGTATTCTGCATAAGCATAACCTGATAACAAAAATTCTCTGAATTTTGATATAGCTATCCTACCTGGTACTTGATTTTAAGTGTCCAAAAATAATGAAAAAATGTACATACTCACTATTATATTCCTAACATATTTGAACAAGTTTAACCATGTTTTTTTTTCTTCTTCTCCTTTTTTACCATATCATCAAATGGAAATTAAATCAAGTTCAATGGAAATTATGTAATTTTTACACGGTCATGGTCATTTGATATTGAATATTTTGGCATGTGAATCCATGATTTATTTTTTTTATTTTTTTGAAGCAAGAAAAGTTATTTTTGGAATATATTGTATTTTAAATCATAAACACTGATCTAAGAATACTTTAATTGGATAAGTGGACTCTAGGACAGTCATATTACGTCAATGGCTTGCATTGATACAAACAGAACTTCATTAAAAATATACACAATATTAAAAAAAAAAAAGATATGACTAAAATGGTCTTTTGACCATGAATAAACCTGGCCAGACTCTCCCAAGGTTTTGCAGCCTGTGCAGAACCAAAACCCCTTTATGCCACCAAGGTAGGTCACTACAGGCCTCACAGTTCAGGAGAAGGTACACGGAAAAGTCTAACTCAATTTTTTTTTAAATTTTATTTTATTCTTGGGTTTGAGGTTATTCACTAAAAGTATATTGATGCTACATGTCAGTAAATAGGTTAAGTTGATTATTTCATCATGGAATGCACAAAAATCAAAAGAAAATTTTGCATTGGACCTGGTAATTAATCAACTTAAAATTTTAACTCTATCAGAGGGCAATTCGTTTCCTTTTTGCCACTTGAAATCCAAATGAGTGGTGCTCTGGCAAAATGAGCGGAAAGTCTTGATTGAAGATTTTGAATAAATGGCTGCTAAAGTAAAAATATCCAGGTGAAAAGATCAAATTTTGTTTTTTAACATAAAACGCATTAATGCATAAATGTTAAACTATATCTCGCATTTTGAAGGTCAATTATGCCGGGAAGTGCAATTATTCA
>JXSR01S075062.1:11339-22436 GCA_000969725.1 Ophiothrix spiculata | reverse complement strand
GAATACTTTAATTGGATAAGTGGACTCTAGGACAGTCATATTACGTCAATGGCTTGCATTGATACAAACAGAACTTCATTAAAAATATACACAATGTTAAACAAAAATTATAATTATTGAGATATGACTAAAATGGTCTTTTGACCATGAATAAACCTGGTCAGACTTTCCCAAGGTTTTGCAGCCTGTACAGAACCAAAACCCCTTTATGCCACTAAGTTAGGTCACTACAGGCCTCCCAGTTCAGGAGAAGGTACACAGAAAAGTGGGTTAAAGATGCACTGAACAAAATTTTACAATTACAACATATAGACTGTTTGACCATAACTACCAAATATTCTGACAATTTTGATCAAAACCTTCAGAAAAGTCTAACTCTAATTTTTTTTTATTCTTAGGTTTGAGGTTATTCACTAAAAGTATATATTGATGCTATATGTCAGTAAATAGGTTAAGTTGATTATTTCATCATGGGTTGCACAAAAATCAAAAGAAAATTTTGCATTGGACCTGGTAATTAATCAACTTAAAATTTTAACTCTATCAGAGGGCAATTAGTTTCCTTTTTGCCACTTAAAGAAATCCAAATGAGTGGTGCTCTGGCAAAATGAGCGGAAAGTCGCGATTGAAGATTTTGAATAAATGGCTGCTAAAGTAAAAAGATCCAGGTGAAAAGATCAAATTTTGTTTTTTAACATAAAACGCATTAATGCATAAATGTTAAACTATATCTCGCATTTTGAAAGTCAATTATGCCGGGAAGTGCAATTATTCATGGTTAATTTGCGTTTTGCTATCATACACTAAGTAATCAGTAACTTTAAAATCGATTAGCAACAATTTTTTACTGCCAGATTTTGAGTGGACTGCCTTGTATTTCAATCTCTAAGTGAAGATTGTAGAAAGAAAGTATGACATTCTATATCATTCGAAAGCTGAGATTTATAGAGAATTAAAATGTGTCATAAACTCAAGTTTTAAAATTGTGACTTTCTGCTCAATTTTGCCAGAGCACCACTCAAATATTTTGACAATGAAACTTTAAGCATGCTCCTATTATTGGATTGGGTATGATGTAGAATTTGTCCAGTGCTCCTTTAAAGAGAGATTACAAAGAAAACATAGCATCAGAATTGACTGAAAGTTTCAACATGTCTATTTTGTGGTCCTCTAGTCCATAGGGAGAAAACAGAAGAGGCTAGATCCAAAATAATCTCTGAAAATCCCTTGTACACATGATTCTCCCCTGGTAAGAAAACTCATATGCACATAATGAGAAGATATAGTGTGTATCCCATAATGCATTGCTTCTGATGGGAAATTTTGTACATGTACATATTCATGTGAGTAGTTAGTGATGATACATGCCCAAAATGCAAGATTGCAAAAACTAACTTTGATTTATGGGCATTTCATCACTAACTACTCACATGATTTCCCATACAAACAATCTCATAGGAAGCAATGCATGATGGGATACACACAATATCTTCTCTTTGTACATTCTGCATTCTTAATTTTTGAGTTAAAATTAACACCATGGTCACAGCTGTTTAATAAAAACCTATAGTTGCCATTGAGACTGATATCTAATAATAAAAGGCATATCACTCAAGGACGTTATCAGCAGATCAACTTCATCTATCAAGGCCATGTCCATCTGAGAAGTATGGCATTGGTTGTATACCTTTATGACTTTAGATTTTGATATTAATCTTGGAATGCAAGTCAGTTAATTGCAATAATCTCATAGATCAAATAAACAAAAACCGGCAATTAAACAATTATGTTTGATATTGTCATGTAAAAGTGAGAAATTTGTATCTGCAATATATAGCTGCCATATATGACCGTCCATCCCAAACCAGCCGTAAATGCTACCTCAGTGTCATTTTCACTTTTTTAAACATTTGCAAAAAACATTATTAAGGATTAAAATGAAACCTTAACAAACTTCACAAGATTTCCAGAAGTCAAGTTATGGTCCATCAAAGGTTGTCAGGGAGTAAAACGTATAACTGAGATTAATAATAATAATAATCATTTGTAATGCGCCATCAATCTAGTAGAACTATTCCGAGGCGCAAACATGAAATACAAAACAATACAGTTAAAGATAAATACATTGAAATACAAAATACATTTGTAGATTAAACCAACTGAAAGGATCAAGTAAAGTTCATTACATATATGTTTTGTTGTATAAATGAGTCTTTAACAAGTTCTTAAAAGTCTGAAATGAATCACAGTTTCGTATGTTAAGAGGTAATGAGTTCCAAAGCGTTGGTGCAAAAACAGAAAATGCTCGATCTCCAAATGCTGTTAAAGCCCGTGGTACAACAAGTAATTGTTTATCAGAAGATCTGAGTCTGCGGCTAGGGACATAAGGAACAAGAAGGTTCAATAAATAGTCTGGTGCAATGCCATTCAAAGCCTTCCAAGTTAAAATAAGTATTTTTAAGTTAATTCTCTCGCGAATAGGAAGCCAATGAAGATCTTTCAAAATAGGTGTTATGTGATCAAATTTTCTTGTTTTTGTAAGAACACGAGCAGCCGTATTTTGAGCAAGTTGAAGTTTGTGAAGTAAACGATCAGTGATGCCAATTAAGAGAGAATTTCCATTGTCAATGCACGATGTAATAAGTGCATGAATGACGGTAGCAGCAGTTTCATATGTTAATATTTTCTAATACTATTAATATTTCGCATGTGAAAATAAACAGATTGGCATATACGTTTGACATGTTGGTCCATACACAAGTTATTATCAAAAACAATTCTGAGGTTCCGGGCACTTTTTGAAGCATGAATTTTAGTTTTACCGACATTTATAGAATGATCCTGAATTTTGTGTTGCTGGTATTTTGAAGACATAATAAGAAATTCAGTCTTTTCATCATTTAGCTTGAGCTTGTTTGTTGACATCTATGATTTTATTTCTAAGATGCAAGCTTCAGCTTGTTTACGAGCAGACAATTCATCAATAGGATCATTTAAATTAAAAGGCCGGTATATACAGTTGAGTATCATCTGCATATATGCATGGACGAATAAACCGTGTTTCCGAGCAATGTTAGCAATTGGTGAAGAATATATGGTAAACAGTATAGGTCCAAGCACGGATCCCTGGGGAGCTCCATAAGAAAGTGGTACCTGCGTAGAAACAGTTCCATTAATGTTGACAGCCTAAGATCTGCTACAGAGATAGGACTGAAACCATCTCAAAGCTACACCTTCAACAATAAACGCGTTCAAAGATCAGTAAGCCCTAGATATTTTCTGTTGATTGTCCTAAAGAATATGTTGATTTATTTCAAATTTCCTATCATTTTCTTGAAAACAAACTTTGCTGGTATTTTGTAGTAAGCACAAGTATTGTGAATCTGTCAAAAATCAATTTCGGCAAATTACGACCGTGACATGTATTTTCACCTGTAGCGCAAAATGACGTTTCTGGCATTTGCGGCTCATACGGGGTGGACAGCCACATATGCTCTGTATGTTGATTTAATACTTTATAACAAAAAAAACCCTTCAAAACTGTCTACTCATGTGGCTCTTAAAATGGTTCTTCACATCATCAACCAATAACTCAATACTGGACACTATGGGATTTATGAAAAAATGCAGCTATTGACCTTACAACTTGCATGCCTTCAATTCACATAATCATACTCACCTTAAAATACCAGCCAACCAGATGACCAAACACAAACACATCCCACTTTTCCTGTAAGGCAAAGAATTATGGAAAAACACGGGAGTCTAAATCAAAACTGTTTGAAATAAAGATAAAGTAAGTTACCTATGGTAAGGTACCTTAAAGATGTTAAAGTGATGCTGGAAGTGGTTGGGAGTCTTTGGCATAAAATCTACACTCTCCTCCAAGACTTAGGGATTGTGTACGAAGTACAAATCAATGTGTCAGGCACGGTATTAAATAAATTACAAAGCGGTGCCTACCAAAAAGTTGCAGAAGTGACGCTCTGAATGGTTGGAATCTGGGCCACAGGATTTACAGTCACTGTATATGATTATCCAGGTAGTACAATACCAGATCAATGATTATATCTAGGTAATTATTACACGGATGTGCCTACCCTAAAATTATCGAAGTGACTCCTGGATGGTTAGGCTCTTGAGTCAGTCTTTGTATATAGGATTGCTTATTGTAAAATCACCAATTCAAGGTTTCAGTCTAGGTAAACACTGCACAGAGGAACTTGCAAAAAAGTTAAGGAAATAACCCCTGGGTGGTGGGATCCCAATCTTAGAATCTACAGTCTTCTGCATAAGATTGCTCAGGGAGTACAACTCAAAACTCTACGTAATTATTTACACAAAGGTACCTACCCAAAAGTTATGGAAGTGACCCCCTGGATGATTGGGATCTGGATCATAAAATCTACAGTCTTCTGCATAGGATTGTTCTGGTAATGGTTTACCCAAATCTGGGTCTATGTAACTCATCAATTTACGGGAGTCATCTGCTGTCTGTAATTGAAAAAAGAGAAAATGTAAATGGAAGCAAAAACAATCGATTTTTGTTGCTCAGTGGGAAAAAAAATATATCAAGTGCTCCCATCATGGATTTCATCCTACAGGATTATTTGTACAAGAAATTGTGTAATGCTTTTATGATGAAATTACACTAAATTATTATAAAATGTTGCAATTTTGAATGTCGGGCAAAATTCATCATAAAAGCTTGAAAAGATAGACTACTGTAAAGCATGGAAATTTTGCTAGCATTTTAATTTCGCTAATTTCACTATAGTATCACAATTCGCTAAATTAAAATGCCACTAAATTTATTGTTAACATAGCATTGAATAGCTAGATGGTTCAAATTAGTGAAACTAAAATGCACCCAAAAAGTAAGGGTTTCCAAATTCGCTAAATTTTAATGCCGTGAAATTAAAGTGCTTTACAGTAGTTTCGTATATGGGCATTTTCACGAAAAAGTGGACATGAGAAAAATATTGAAAAAAGGATGTAACTATTCAATGAAAAATGCTACCACCATATATTTGGTATCAAAAGAAAGCTATTTCGAAGCTCTTTAAAATGAACCTAATTTTGAAAAGACTGAACAAAGATGTCTATGAAATTTCTTTAAAAAAACAAGTTTTTGGTCAAATTTCTTGATTTTCATAATGAAAAGTAGTAATTTTTATTTATTTTTTTCAACCCATTCTTGGTTGTTTACTTGGGTGTTATTGTTCTAAATGGCTTAAATAAGGATCAAATTTACACATGAGGTTGTATTTTTTCTTAATCCTGTCCAGGCTTTACGGTTCAGTGCACCCAAAAATCAGCGGACAAATTGTCCTTCCGTTACCGTCCTTCCGTGACCATGATCCCTTCGCATTTCGCATTGTTAAAACATAACCGTAGGGAATATTTTGATGTGGAATGGGGCAAACTATTGCAGAAACACCAAGCAATGCATTCAGTAACTTTGAAATAAAATTTCTTCATAACTTTCATAAAAAATATTCAAAAATGTACTAAAGGTGAAAAACCATTTCCGCTTTGCTGTCCTTCCGTGACCGACCTCATTAATATGCATATTTTGCGACAGAGGAATTTTTATGAAAAAATTCCTGTTGAATATGAATGCTTTCAGGTATACTCAACTAAGTATGGAATTAGTTTTATTTTATCCAATTCAATTTTGGCAATGTATGTGTTTGAAATACAGAAACAATCTGTGATTGTCCTTCCGTTACCGTGAAAATGCCCATATGTCCATAACTTCAGACCATAATGCATCTTGAAAGTACCGTAAATCCAGGATTTTCTGTGCATAACTTAGTAATATGGTCGATTGCACAAAAAGTTCTGCAGTTATGGTACTTTCAAGATACATTATGGAGCGTATGAAAGATGTTGAAGGTAGTCTATTTCCTAGATACAACCCTATAGGATGAAATGCATAACGGGAAGCACTTGATACTAGGTATACTATTTGAGGGTTGGATTAGTTCATTTTACCTTAAATACAAAAGGTGCAAAATGACCAAGAAGAGCCAAAGGGATCAACCTTCAAATTGTATCCCAAATAAGCAAGGTTGGCTGGTATTTCCCGGGGCGGTAAATACCGGTATTTACTGGTAAATACCACCAAGCAAATTTTGGTTAAAGTGGGAACTACCGGGAAATACTGGGAAATACTTGAAAAAGAAGTGAATTCAAAGCTGTTGTACTTTGTAACATTAATAATATTTATTAACTACCACAGAGAAGTTCATATAAGACGCAAAAATCATTACCCTAGGGTGGGGAGGGGTAAGTGGTGTTTTCACTGGGATATACAGTAGATGATTATTTATGTCTGTAAAATATACTTTACGACTTGTAAATCATAAAGTATTTTAAGATTTGTGAACAGAGTTTGCATTTTCTATTAAAGTGGGGAAGTGACAAAAAAGTTTCATTGTAAGAAATTTATCAATGATTTGTGTTAATTCATTTAATAGCATGCTTTTGGCCGACCCTAACACTCCTAAGGAATGTTCACTTGAAAAATATTTTAATATAATTATCAGCCATTTCGAACCTTCACAGCACTATAATTGCCAGAGTTAAATCATACATGTGCTAGTTTTTTGTGTGTGTTTGTGTGTTTCTTTTGTTGATCCATATGTAAATTACACCTGTTGAATCAAATAATCTGACCCCTCAACATCTCAACACCCCAGCAGCATCATGTATCATTATAGACATTGATGAATATAAAACATTTTTTTGCCTGTATCTAATGAATGCCTGATTGCATGTTTTTGTCATAGATAGGCTAATTTAATTATTCAAGTAAACCAATTTAAAATCGTTCACATAACATTCTAATGAGAAAACATACTTAAATTAGGATAACCCCAATGGGATCTTGAAAATATTTAGTGAATGGTATTTCCCAGGTATCGACCAGGTATTTCCCGGTATTTACCAGTATTTCCCGGTATTTACCAGTATTTCCCGGTATTTACCAGTATTTCCCGGGAAATTGCCAACCTTGCAAATAAGGTACTGACAGTCTGGATCAGTGCTCCTGCTATACTTTGATCAACACTAAATAGGCGGGAATTATGAGGCTTTTCTTCATCCGCAAGTAAACATAATCCCAGTTACACACACGCCGTAGATAATGATGCGAGAGTCACACGTTCAATGTACGCTGCGTCTCCTGCAGTTGTGATGAGTCCTGCTACGCACACGCTTATCTGTATCAATTCACGATGTGAAGAGGCCCGCCTATTTGGTGTTGATCAAAGTATACATGGAGCCAAAGGGATTAACCTTCACATTGTATCCCAAATAAGGTACTGACAGTCTGGATCAGTGCTCCTGCTAAGGCTGTATGGCGCACCATTTGCGCAACAGCTTGGAAAACTAGCGTTACTATTTTTTTTAAAATATGTGAGAGAGATGATTTTCTGATTATTTAGCCCAGTTTCAGCCTCAACGGTGATTTTTGCGCAAGCACCTATTAAAGCTTGTAAAAATTGGTCGCATTGGCACAAACCTTAAGAGGAAACACAACACTGGTCTTGATGTCCTCATTCAGAAACAGGACATCAATATTTTCTTGCTATAAAAAATTCTGGGATTTTACAGTTATAATAACTAAATAGAAGGAATTTGAGCTAAAAATTGCAATTTTTCTAACAAAAATTCATTGATCAGTGAAATTCAAATGTTTAGAATAAAACTCATAGAAAAAAATCTAAAAATGAATCAGAAAAGGCTACAAAACTATTTTCTTTTACGCTTTATACACAAGCTATACTGATTTCAGCAGCATGCTATACCAGGCAAACCAGGAGGGTATCACTTACTCTAAAACATAACATCCTTTATTTTTCCAAATGATAAATTAAATTGAATAAAATCATAATGTACAATTAAAGGAGTATGACCAATTGCTTCAACGTTTTTCCAAACTTTTTGAAATTTTGGTAGCATATATTGCAGATTGTGAAATTCTATGACTGAAACATGTTTCAACTGTTTCATAATGGAAACATAAGTGAAAATGTGTCCACTAAAATGGTAACTATAATTAAATTACAAAGTAAAGCTGGGTTCAGACTTGCCTATCGTGTGGTTGTGTGACCAGCATGACATCAAAAATTCAAGTGCGCAAACTTGACTTTGTCGCATCTCAAAAATTTTGCTTGCCGTAAGACAAGCCGATATATATCGATTACCCTGTCGTGATGACACAATATTTTGAGTTGGAATAAATACAACTTTTCTTGCGACAGACCATTGCGGCTAATTATGTGTCGTGCTACATTTCGACAACTCAAAATTGCAAATGTTTGGTCGTGTGCCGCCACGACAGCTACTCTGAAACCACCTTAACGTATAGGGAACAGGAAAATACAAATCTACTTGAAAAAACAAAATGGTAAGAATGCTTCATTGATTTTGTGGGGTGATGATTTATTTAGGTAAGCAATACCCATTAGGCCTAAAAAAAATTGTTGACTTGCCCTTTGCGACTGACCCAAAATTTGGGGTCACTTTTTTTTGGTGAACTTTTGCCTATCTCAACATTGTATTTGGTAAAAATATTATGATATTTGGGTTGAATGTACAAAAATATTCACAGAATGTTATATATTTGCATGGAACAAACATATATCTTGAATAAGGCCAAAGAAAAAAAATAGTCTGTCTCAGCTTCCCGCGCGCATAGCTTTTAATAATCCAAATTTAGCGCATTTCTTTGGGTTTTTGAGAGATTTTTTTTTTTTTCATCTATTTTTCCTACTACTGGAAGAAAAAAGTTAAATAAACGGCCGCGAAAAAAAAAATAGTGACCGAAAAATGCAATTTAAAAAAATTAGGGGGAATTTCCGCATCCGCGTAGCCCTTTTTCCTTTAAAAAAAACCGCATAGCGCTTAGGGTTTTGACCCTAATTAAAGCACAAAACAATGAAAACATAAAATTATATAAAAATTTTTATTCAGTTTTTTGGTGTCCATTTTCAAGAAAAAAATTATTTTATAAAAAAATCCAACAGACCGACAACCAATTTCACCATTAAAGGGCAAGTCAACAACCTTTTTAGGCCTTACATAATAGTTAGGGCATTCGTAGGGCCATAATGCAATCCTGAGGGCACCTGATATGTAGGGCAAATTTTTAAACCTGTTACCAAACTGGTTTTTATCAATGTATGACTAGAAACAACTACTTTTTCTGCTTGGCCTATGGTACACTTTTGCATATTGAAGGAAGAAAGAAAAACTTTATAACCTGGAGAGTTAAAGGAACTAGCTTAGATTGCACTTAAAATTTAAAAATTTAATTCATTTAGAGGTCTACCTAAAGCTAAAAAATGTAGCAAAATTAATATGCAAAAAGTTGAAATTGCACAGAAATGGCTTAAATTGAGAGAAAATTCATTTCTAATATATCCTTCTGTGATGGTATAGTGACTATGACAGTACCTCAGATGGATTTAACACGTAAGTGCATAAGGGGGGGTCCATATGGACCCATGATTTTGCGTGAAAACGCAACATAACCTAATTAAGCTGTTTTATGTAATTGTCAAGGTAGGGGTTGCGCATGTTTTGATGCAAAAAAAATTCAAATCAGTTTTGTCGTTTTTGAGATAATTAGCATAAACTGGTAAAATGATGGCGCTGTTCAAAATTTGTTTTGTCCCTAAAACCAAAACGAAACAACTTTTTAAAAGTTTGATTTCATCAATGTATTTGTAATTATTATCTGCTATTATAAACCAAATTTCATTAAAAAATTCCTTTGGGAAAGCAGATTTCCCATTTTTGGCCGGAAATTTTTCGTTATGCACTAACAGGATTCTAAAACACCTTATGCACGTAAGTGTAAACAGTTAAAATAAGCAAAAGCAAAGCTTCTAAAGACAATTCAATCAAAAATAATTTGTTTTGACCATCAAAGGCAGATAAAGATATTATTTTCAATAATTATAAAGGGAAAATTACTGGCAGGTTATATTACTAAACAGATATCGATTCATGTAAAAATATGTATAGTAGTTAGAAAGGTAGCTGGAAGAATCTAAACTAGTCCCTTTAATGCAACTGAACAGCCAGAAGAATCTAGGCTAGTCCCTTTAATGCAACTGAACAGTTGTTGTCTCTGTATGTTGTACATCAATCTAATTAGGAGAGCTGTTTATATAAAAAGGCATATCTATCCATGTGGTAATCAATGCAGTTTATCTAGTAAGATGAACACGAGTATAGCCTTACAATGTTTGGCCAATTTTTATTAAGTGGTTAAATTGTTCATCACATTTCACAAACATTTCGGTTATAGCTGAGAAAATGACACAAAAATCATTGCTCATATATGATTTTTTGTTTACTAAAATGTGGATGAAAGCTTATTCTTATACCAAAAAGGGGACAGTAAAAAATGTTGGTAGGTATGTATGTTCCACACATGTTCCACACAGCTTTTCTAACATAGTGTCTGTAATATGGAACTGATTTTTGGTCAAAGAAATCTATTTTTGCAAATTGAGGCCTAATGAACTAATTTTCAAATAAAATTATGAGCTGAAAATTGGCAAAAAATAGCCTGAAACACAATTTTTGGCAATTCTTTGAAATTGGGGTCTTTTATAGAACTAAAGTAATCTTGAAAGAGTCATCTTGGGAAGCAGAAGAGGAGGCTTGAAAAGGTATTTCGGCTGGATATTCATATGCAAGGGACCCTGCTCCTGGAATAATCTCACAATCTATTTCATTTCCATTTTGTGTATATAGGCATTATATGCATGTTAAGTCAATCGTTATTCAATACCAGGGCATTTCATCCATAAAGAGTATTTTCAGACAAATAATTGCTTCTGATCAAAAGTGACTCTCCCATGCATATTTTAACACTCTATTTATGGCATAGAGTCAGTCGGAAGGCCGATTCACGAAATGACGTAATTTACGTCATACCATTAAGCAGAACTGCGCACTTCATTGAACTTTGCATTTTTCGCTGTAGGTATGCGATCTTTTCGCGCCATATTTGGGTAGCTCATTAATATTGATATTCTGGAAAAATATATTGACCAATCAGTGTCAAGTTTTGCC
>JXSR01S075060.1:10711-22151 GCA_000969725.1 Ophiothrix spiculata | reverse complement strand
GGCAGAGTTTGCACTACTGGAACAAGCTGGAACGTGCAATATCGTTCAGGACAATGGTCGACACAGGAACCTAGCCTTACTGGAGTATTAGTCTTTCATTTCGGCTTGGAGTCTATTAGGTGTTGTTAACTCCATCTGATTAAATGACTTGTTTTGACGGCATAGCCAGATAACGTAGCTTGCTCTTAGTGCAGTCTTTGAGGCGGTGTCCATGATGGATTTCCTTTTACCACATGGGACTCCTAGTGCAGCAAGGCATTTGCTCAATGATGTGTTATAGAAGCCCCTGCTTCCTATTTCAATTGGGAAGTAGTGGGTACACCATCCTCTGTTCTCACACTCAGCTACAAGGTCTTGGTACTTGCACTTTTTCCTGGCGTATGCTTTGGACAGGTTCTCCTCCATTGGAACAGTCAGCTCTATTATGATGACTGTTCTTGTCCTCTCTGAGTATATTGTGATATCAGGACGTTTGGCTGTTTCTGCTATTTGGGGAGGGAACACTATTTGCTTATGTTCTTCATCCATCAGAACTTCCCAGTCATTGGCTTTGTTTAGGATGTTGGTGCACTCATTCTTTGGGAATATAATAGTTTAATTTATTGACTCCATTGCAAAATAGTTTAGTTTATTGACTCCATTGCATGCGCTTACTTTTTACTACTTACAGGCATTAACAGTATCAGCAGCGAATGCGAAAGACCAGCGATTACCGTCTTCAAATTCCGGTCATTGTGTTGACATCTTTGCCCCTGGAGATGCAATAAAAGGCGTATGGTATACATCAAATGATGCAGTACATGTACAAACTGGAACATCTACAGCTTGTGCATATGCAGCAGGTAAAGAAAATACATAAACCTACACCCTGGTCACATAACCACCGGGTGCTGACCGGTGTCTTAATATGCTAGCTGATAACACTCTGGTCATAATACCACCGATCGCCGACCGATGTCTTGTATTAAAGCCGAAGGAATCCGCAACGCTAGTATAAATCGGTCTGCCACCGGTGAATGTTCTTGCGATGCCCGGTGGTCTCCGGTGGTAGTTATTAGACCATAACTGAAGACATCGTATACAAGCCGCACGGTATTCCACGACTCAGTATTAAGTTTTTGCGACTCTATGGCTCAAGGCCTTCATAACCTTTTTATGTTTATTTAAAACTTTTTAAATGAAGGTATATAGATATCATCTAGCTCATATGTCCAAAGAGACAGGTATTACAGTTTGCTATTTCGCATGCTGTAAAATAATAGCAACAGATATCCGTGATAATTTGGCTTACAAAAAGCTCTAACATCTATTAAATCACATGAACTGAAAGTTTCCACAACCAACTTAATGCTAAAGTTGGGTTATTTCATTACCGTAACCGACTGTGAGTCGATAAGAGCGTACAGGGTACGTCTAAGCATGTGGCAGGATTAATCATCGAACCCTTGGATAACTACATGTATTTTTGGAGAATTATATCTGAGCGGTCCCCCTTTTACTATACGGACACCGGCCGGTGTCTGATCGGTGTCTGCTGAAATCTACCTGGTATGACGCCGTAAACACCTCGTAACCTCTCCGCAAGGTGTTGTGACCAGGGCACTAGCCGAAGGAAGCCGCAAAGCGGTATGACATCGGTATGACATCTGTGAATGCTTGCGAGCTCTTGGAATGCCCGGTCGGTCTACTGTGGATTTAGACCATAACTGAAGACATCGTATACAAGCGGCAAGGTTTTAACTCAGAATTAAATTCTTGCGGCATGCTTATGGCGTCTCTGCTGCTTACGGACACCGGTAGGACGCCGAAAACACAACGTAACCTTGCCGAAAGGTTATGTGACCAGGGTAAACGACTCCGTCACACATCACCGTATAGATCCAAAATGTACGAATAACGTATACTGTTCTGGTCATTGAAATATATTGTCACGCTAATGAAATAATTGCTTTACGATTTATATGTATACTCATTCTTCTATGGTGCTAATGTGTCATTGCCATATTACTGTGTAGCCAGTTTTACAAAATTGACAGTTTCGGACATTTTATAAGTTTTTGACTCCCATCGGGCCAAATTTCCGTGACTCCTAATATGACCTTTCGTATTGTTGAATATAAAGTTCAAGAACCATATTTCAGACATTAGTAAAAAATATACCTTTTCCGCTCCCGTATGATGAGAGGAACACATTGGTATTGTCTTGTTGGTAAACAAGATTTGACCAATTTTGAAATTTCATCCCTTGTTTTGTGGCCATTTTGTTTCATGTTAATTAACCAAATTTGACATGAATGCATTTTCCTAAAATTTAAATATGATGTTTTGGAGGTCATCAACAGTTAATTTTAGCCAAAAAGTCTTGTGTTGCAACAGTACCTCCATGAATTTTCATAGCATGACAAGTCTATGTAGTAAAAACAAAAACAATACCGTATTTCAAGAATCGTAGGCATAGTGCATGTTTTGTTATATGCCATGACGAGATCCCCCCAAGGGCGTAACCAGCTCTGACCGTCCGTGGGGGGGGGAGCTCAAGAGGCTTTCGGATTTGTGTACAGGCTTGGAGGCATTGATGGCGCTGTTTAACGCACGCGTAGCGCGCGCAAAAATATTTGAACAAATTTGTTTATTTTAGCTAAAAAAAACGGCTTATGTTTTGATGAAATAATGGATTCTTTCTACTTTCTTTCCCCTTTTCTCTTCCTTCCTTTTCTTTTTCTCTTTTCCTTCCTCTTTTCCGTCTTCTTTCACCTTTCTCTTCTTCCTTCTTTCCTCTTTCTCTTCTTCCTCCTTGTCTTCCCTTCCCATTTTCTTGCTCTCCTTCTCTGCGTCCAAGGGGGGCGGGGGGGCAACAGTAACCCGATTGGTTACGCCCCTGGATCCCCCTAGACTTATTTAATAAAACTCATAAATACCTTGATTCACTGCTAAACATTTTCTCTTTTCTTTTTTAACACACAGGAGCAGCAGCTATTGAATTAGGCTTAAATCCGTCACTGGAACCGATACAAGTAAAACAAATGATTTTAGAAAACGCCAGCAGAGACAAATTGGACTTGAACAAAGCAAAACAGGAGACTCCTAATTTACTACTTTATGTTGGATCTTAATTAGGATTAATTAACCTTTATAAATAGGATAGAAATATTGATGTTTCTCTTTTATATGCATAAAACATATTTTAATAAAGTTCAACGTATATTAATGCAGGTAGACATACACTAGCGGTCTAAAGTATTTCCACACAAACACTTTATTTAGCCATATCTCACAAGGCTTTTATAAGGAAACTATCTGGAAACTTAAGTTGCTTTTGGTTAAATCTGATAGGTAATCTAGTTAGGTGTAAAACGGAGCTCCAAATGGGATCAATCCCCTCACGTACAGGTAGGGGGCAACAACACAAATAGGTCGAAAACGTGCTTTCGTGGGGCGTTGAATTATCATTTTTCGTTTGCTTCCAAGCATTCTCTTGGCGAGGTCAAGCGTGACCAGGACATTTAATCGCCTGCTTGTCACTCTATTACATATACACATTCCATATGACCACTGAACTTGAGCGGTGAAGTGACCTTGACCCAGGCGTTGTCAAATCAAACTAAATCGAACTAAAAATCACTTTTTTCGACCCATTTGTATTGTTCCCCCTTACCCGTACGTGAGAGGGTTGATCCCATTCGGCGCCAAATTTTGAACTTAACTAGATTACCTATCAGATCTGACCAAAATCAACACAAGTTCCCCTATAGTTTCCTTATAAATGCCTTGTGAGATATGGCTGAATAAAGTATTTGTGCGAAAATACTTTAGACCGCGAGTGTAACAAGCAAGATTAGTGTGCGTAATGCCATATGTGTCCCGTCATATTTAACCCTTGTTATACGGAGCGATTTTCACAACGATATTATACGGAGGGGGGGTTAGCGAGTCCCCCTGACCCCCGTATGTGGTACCAATGGATAGATATCAGTCCACTCTTTCCATTGATACCAAAATCAAGGTCATCCGTAAATTTAAGGTTAAAGGTACCTTAATGTCGGCATAGTACATTACGAGATACGGGCAATTGAAGCTGAGCATAGTCAAAAATCAAGTCCAAAGTCGAATTTCCAATTTCATCAGAAACGTTACCTTTGACGTGTATTCTATCATATTAACAATGTTCCAACATCCAAATAATAAGATAAATGTTTTAAAAACCGAGATAAAAATCATTTCTCTATTCAAGTTTTACCAGTACAGAAACATTAAACTCGATTTTCTCAAAACCATAGTTTTCTGAATCAGCCCGATGCCTTTTACATCCAATAACCAAAAGCAATGTGTCATTTTAAAGCTTAAAATATAATCTTCCAGATGAAACCAAAAAAAAATCAATTTTCATTTTGGGACCCTTTAGGACCCTTAAGGTACCTTTCGATATGACGGGGCACATATTTAGATAAAATATGGAAATAACATATATAGTATTTGTACATATAAAATTGATAAATACTTGATCAAAATCAACTGTAACATGTAAGTTAACATTAGCTGTTATTCTTATTGAATACAATAATAATAAAAAAAAAAAGACTGCCATTTTATATGGTTAACTCTCCTATATCTGCGAGACATACGTTTTAAAGAAAGACGTCACACCCAACCAAAACGCTCTAATAAAAAACAATAATACAATTCCCTGATTTAATTAACCATACGTAAATCAACAAAGCACTTGTCCAATTGATCATATTACAAAAGACAATACTCAACTTCCCGCACAAACCTGACGCGTTGTAATTATATTTGGTATGAAAACCAGATTGCTATTGAAAGCTAATCAAATGAACGGAGAAAATGAAAAGCCATTGTCTCTATTGTAATAACCAATTATCTTCTTTTTCGCGTTTTAATTTCACATCAGAAAATATTTTGAATAAGAACTTGACATCTCAAGTTTATTTATATCTTGTATGGGACTATAGTATGAAAGTCGTGGTGTAATTGGCAGAAAAGTGAAGGAAAAAATATTGTGTGTTTACAAAAAATCAAACTTGATTGTGTTTACACAAAAAAAAACAACTTTAAAATGACAAGTTAATCACGAAAAACAAAACCTGAAATAATTATCTTGTACTTTTCATAAGGCATGGTTACCAATTCATGACGAAAGCTTTTGAGTTATACGTAAGGGCTTGATGCAATTATTATTGAGTCATGATTCAAAGATATATGTAGTATAGTTTATTGAATGATGCATAAACATTGCGTCAGGGTCTCTTTCATAATAAGGACTATACTTCAAGGAGGTAGTTACGTGTTTCTCCTAATATTTTTTGCGTCATGACTCAAAATACATTTCGTCATGGTTCTTGCGTCAAATCCTTTCGAATGTCGGAAGATATTCCGTCATGAGTTGGGAACAATACATAACGACATACAACCGTTCGTTATTATGTGCATGAGTGTAAAGTTATCCACAGATAAGGTTTAGAACAGGAAATGAAGAAACATTAAAAAATAAAGAAGCAGATAAATGATCATTTTCTAACATTTTCAGTGCGATAAAAGTAAAAAAAAAAATTATGTACACACTCATACACGAGACAATGCACTAATTCTTAACAACTTTTGGCTGGTGGTATCATAGACTCACTGACAAAATGAATGAACTTTCAATTGAAACTAACCTCTGAGTAAACCTAAACATGCTGGTGATTATGGCCAGTTATTTAAAACCTGTAAGAGATTAAGTATCAATCCCCTAATCAAGTCAATCTTTTAAGATGAAAAATTCAAATCTCAAAGATTGTTTGTTTTTTCATTTTTATCTCTATGTTAGGCCTGCCGTCACTAGACTTCCTGTTCTCAATGAGAAGTTCTGTTTAGAAATACTCACCTAGAAATGTGGTATAATTTGATTCTTTTACTTCAATTGTAAGTTTTATATACTTGTATTGGGACTTGAATTAGAATTGAATATAAATATATAACATATTTGACCTATATGGTCTAATTATCCAATTATCACAAAATTCAGTTGGTGAGAAGTTCTCACTATGGTGGGGAAGTCTAGTGACGCCTCCCCTTATAGAGAAAATATAGAGAAAGTGGACACCAGGTAAGTTTGTTGAAGAGAATACAATTTAGTGTACGAGATTAAAATTTGAATTCCGTGAATTTTTAAGTGTTTAATTATATTTTTTTTTTGGATGAAATACACGTCATTTACATTATACTACAACAACAGTATCATGTTAATTTTGCTAAGAATAGTTTGTTTCTTTACTTTATGCTTAGGGGCGGCTTGTTGGCTATAATTTTTTTTAATTCCGATTTAACCGCCAAGCACTGACAGACAACCGCTGGTTGAGTTTTGAAGTGACCCCTTTATAGGGGTGAAGAGAAACGGGGATGTCAACCAGGCTTGAACGCTCGGGTGGCAGATCGTCCGCTAAATAAATGGGAGGTTTTGGGTTCAAATCCCGGTCAACCTTTTTTTTTTCAAACAACAGTATCATTTGCGATAACCGATATCGTAATTATATGCCCGACCCTTACCGCATAATCCGTAAAACGCATTTTCAAGCGTAAACATTACATAAATACAATCGTATCATATTGACATTGACATATCTTTCACGTTGTACCACGTGTATCAAAAAAAATTGTGCACGGATTAAAACTGATTTTGACCTTGATAAAAGCACCAAATCATAATTTTCTTGTTATTGAAATAAAGCAAATTTAATAAGCTTTAAAATGCAGAAAAAAATAGTGGAAATCGGATGAAAAATAAAAAAAGATATGACTAATTTTGTAAGTACGTCTCTTTTTCTTCCATTCCAATGGGATTTACACAGTTAAGCAATATATTACATATCACAATTACGGGTTATGGCATTATGATAAAAGCTAAAAGTACTAACAAAATTGGTCATATCTTTTTTTTTATTTTTCATCCGATTTCTATAATTTTTTCTGCATTTGAAAGCTTATTTAATCTGCTTTACTACAATAACAAGAAAATTATGATTTGGTGCTTTTATCAAGGTCAAAATCAGTTTTAATCCGTGCACAATTTTTTTTGATACACGTGGTAGTGAAGAACGTCTGTAAAAGATTGCAATAATATTTTGAAAGTCCTATGATTGTGACGTAGACTTTCCATATACAACAAACCATTCTGTATTAATTGGTTCAATAAACGAAACACCGAAAGGTATTAAATACTGTAAATTATCTAATATTATCTGGAAAACCTTGAAAACAAAATTTAATCAATGAGTATAATTTAAAAATTACATTTGGAAACCATGACAAATTTGTTGTTGATGAATGCATCTATTACCTACACGTTTAATATAAAAGAAACTGTAATTACCGCCCAACCTTCATAAATTTCATATTTCATCTCAGAGTTTCATTTTGTATTTTGAGAAATCAAGAACAGAAAGAAACCGGTTACAATTGCAAACCACAGCTAGTTCTTAGAAGTACATTTTTCGGAGACTGGTTAGTTACTGTTTCAATAATGGAGCAAGACATCCAACTAAAATTATTTTGGGCTACAGTACTGAATGGGACTCCGTCATATTGTACCCCATTTAACACGTTTCCATTGCTCGATGTTTCCACTGCATCCGACTATTTATGGCTTCAGGAGGTTACCGCGATCTTGCCCATCCCTTTCATGGCTGTCGGTATTCTGACAAACGTACTGTTTCTGTTGGCAATTTTACGCGCCAAAAATATGCGCAGCCGAATGAATGTATTCTTAGGCAACATAGCAATAGTTGATACCATATTTCTTACCGTAGTTGCATCCTGCGATCTACTATGAGTCACTTATGGGATGCTATTTTACGTCGGCTGCCGATGCGTTCGGTTTTTACGGTGTGTTGCTTCTACTTACACTGACACTTGTTTTTCACCTAAGCATTCAACACTCACTTTGTTTTGGAAAGGGAAAAGCAGGTACAGTATCCAGCAATCTAGCAACCCTGATAGTAGCAGTTGCTTTTGCAGCACTCGCTGCAGTGCAATGGGGCAATGAATGGATCCTGTGTTTTGTTTGGCCCAAACTACCGATAAAAACTGTATTTGATACACTACCGAATGTATTCCGTAAATGTGCACCTGGACCGATCAAAGACGAACTATATCCAATTTATTTAGATTTAGTGAAAACTGTTGCATTCTTTGTTTGCTTTCTTGTACACATGGTGCTGTATGTCATGATTTGCAAGAGCAAGACCGCTGCTGGAATCAACCAATTAATGACGAAACAGGTCTCTCGTATACTGATATGTAATAGTATCATTTTCTTTCTGTGCCAAACTACGAATCGTGCGCTTAATATGTTCGACCTTATGGGAGCTTTTTCGGGAAAAGTGGTCTTGGATTCGGAAACGAAGGCATTGCTTGAACTTTTAGGAAACGGATTGGTGTATTTGAATTCGGCTATTCGTCCACTAATACATGCTGCATGTAGCCGTACATATAGATACGGGTTATGGACTGCTATTACCGGACGTGGTGAAATTGAGGCGGACCAAAGTGATAAAGACAAATCATCAAATCCGTAAAATTCTTTTTGGAAATTTCTCAAAAAATGTAGTTTACATGTTTTATAATTCAGACTTTTGTTCAATTTTGTGGTTGATAACTTTAAAAAAAAAATACTGGGGATTTATAGTGCGCTATGCCTCCCAGTTTTGTAATTCCACTCGGCCTCTGCACATTTTACAGGTGTTTGCTGACCACTGTTGCCCAAGTAACCTTGATCAGCCCACATACGCACCATCGCTGCCCGGATCAGCTCCCCGAGTTTCGTACGGGTTTCCACGAGACAATTAACAGTTAGTTTCTTGTCCAAGGGAATTTCAAGCACACTCAACTTTTTGCATTGACGGGGTTCGAACTCGGGACCTTCTGCACCGCAAGCGAACACCTCACCGATTGAGCTAACTTGACTGTTAACTTCTTCTTTCAATGTGTGCAATTGTTTCACTCAAAACAAACAAAAAATCGTTTTTTAAGCGGTGAACAAGAATAGAGGGTTTACACGTGACGTCTTCGTACTCACAGCACTATTTTAATGGCCAATCAAACAAAACGTCTAGTCACATTACAATCGTTTTGCAGTGCGGAACCTCGATACCAGCTTACAACTCGTCATGTGAGTGCAAGAAAGTGGTATCTGCAATAGCTGCCATTTGTCATTAATTTGTGACTGCACACTGTATAATCTCCAGTCTTGGGTCAGTGGCTCTCATTTCAAAAGCCACTGACATATGGCAGAGAAATTTTGAGGGCTTTGTGAAATTCTAGTGACTAGGTGTTAAAAAATGTAACACAAGGCAGCCATTGCAGATACGACTTTCTTGCACTCACATGACGAACTTATGATGACAAGAATATACAGTACATTTATTTGGTGTAATCTTTAAGTCAAGTTTCAGCCTATTTTGATGTCTTGTTAGCATCACTAACTATTCCGATCAAGATGGTGGCGAGAACGGTTTGCGTGTATGATGCGTATTGCGTCGTTCAAACCATCGATTTTATTACTTTGAAAAACTAGTCAAATCATTTTAAACTAACTACTATTGGAGTACAATTAGACCACAACTTGGTGCGTCCACCGGTTGCAACCTGGCCACTGCCCTAATTTTTCAAATTGGCGACCGTCGGTTTGATTGTACACATCAAGATTATTGTAAAATATTTATCACATGTTTTAGAATTGTTTATATTGTTAAACGAGTGTGTTTATTTATTAACTGTGTTACTGCACCACTTATATTTTCCCGCGTCAGTTGCTGAAATATACGAGAAAAACATTTTGGTGCGAAAGCTTCTGAATGACGGCAAAATCTCAAGAAAATTAAAGGTAGGTTTAAACGAAAAATATTACAAGGTAATACATTTATAACACATCATTAGGAACTTGGTTGTTAGAAGAGCATACATATTTTGCAAGCTGAGCCTTGCGTTCAGCATTGATATATGTGATGACTCACACCGAAAAGGGGGAGTTTGCGACAGAACACTTATTAAGATACAGGTGAAAATAGGCAGCAAAAAAAATAAAAAGAAAAGAAAAAGAATTTTCAGCAGATTTTCTGTTGTAACGTTTGATCGCCTTGGTCAATTTCAACAAGTAAGGCACGGTTCCCAATTCATGACGGAATGTCTTCCGACATACGAAAAGGCTTGACGCAAGAGCCATGACGAAATGTATTTTGAGTCACGACCCAAAAATATTAGGAAAAACGCATAACTTCCTTTTTTGAAGTGGTCTTTATAATAATAGAGGCCCTGACGCAATTTGTATACATCATTCAATACACTATAATACATCTGTTTTTGAATCATGCTTCAATAGTTTTCTGCATCATGATGCAAGATAATTGCGTCAAGTCCTTTCGTATGACTCAAAAGCTTTCGTCATGAACTGGGAACCGTGCCTAAGAGGTCATTCTAAGGCTTAATAAATGCTACAAAAGATGAAATGAAGAAAAATTCGAAATTGATATCATCTTCCAAGTCCCTTCTTTCGGTGTGAGCCATCACGTATTCAGCACTGATTGTCATGACATATTTGAAAGCTTAACCACATGCATAAAGAATAAAGAAATTGCAAGTCTGAAGGTTCGATAGTCCGAAAAGGAAATAGGGTTTGCTAGTCCGAAAATGAAATATGGTCCACTAGTCCGAAATTAAAATAGTGTTCGCTAATCATAAGATTCGCCAGTCCCAAAAGAAAGAGGGTTTGCCTGTCCGAAAATGAAACAAGGTTAGCTAGTCCAAAAATGAAATAAGGTTCGCCAGTCCGAAAATGAAATAAGGTTCGCCAGTCCGAAAATGAAATAAGGTCCGTTAGTCCAAAAATAATTGGTTTTGTTGATTTGAAACCAATTTTTTCGGACCTTTTTTCATTTTTCGGACTAACGAACCTTATTTCATTTTCGAACTGGCGAATCTTTCTAAATTTTTTTCAAATTCGGACTAGCGAGCCCTATTTTTGGACTGACGAACCTCTTTTCTTTTATTGTAGAAAACTTTCAGACTAGCGAATATTCGGACTAGCGGGCTGTATAACGATTAGTGTAATATAGAATGCTGTTGAAGGCTTAGCGGGCTAATTGTCCTAGTTCTTCCGACATTCAAAACCTTTATAGCCAAATGATATAATTGAATGACCCGTATGTATCCTACTTTGCATTTGTTGATATTCACTCCGTATCCATACTTGTGGTGATCTTGTGCAGAAACATTTATAGTAGGGGAGGGTGGGGCAAGTTGGCCCTCGGGGCGGGTTGGCCCACCTCGTGTTTCTGCTCACGACTCTTTTTTTGTAAATGCGGCCAACTTGCCCCACTAGGTGGGCCAACTTGCCCCGCATGCGGGGTATGTTGGCCCTATTGACAACATTTTTTATTTTCTCTAT
>JXSR01S075059.1:67269-81372 GCA_000969725.1 Ophiothrix spiculata | reverse complement strand
TAGGATCACCCAATTGTACTATTAAACTTCATTTGCTATGATACTGCACACTTAACATTCCAATGATTCATGGTGAAACAAGCGGTTATTGTGAAAATACAAGAGTCACTTTCCTGGCTACATTGGCAGCGGAAGGTTGAAATTTTAGGGGGGGGGGGACGGCTAATTTTTTGAGCAAAATTCGTCGGAGGAAAATTATGATATTTTGTAATGCGCGCGTAGTGCGCGGAAAAATTTTGCAAAATCGGCTAATTTCACCTACAAATTGTTAAATATTTTGAAATTTGCGGAAAAATTGCAATTTTTTACTGAAATTTCGCGCGAAGCGCGCAAAATTATTTGATTTTTTATATTTAAAGGATCAAAACAAAGGGAAAATTTGCAATTTCGTTTCCTTTTCTTTCTTTCTTCTTGATTTTTTGAGGGGGTCCGTCCCCCCCTCGAAAAATTTAGGGGGGGACATGTCCTCCCCCGTCCCCCCCCCCCGCTTCCGCCGCCTATGCCTGGCTACATAATCATGCATTCTCACAGAACTCAATTAATTATGTTAAAACAATAGGATATGTGTTTGTATAATGCAGTTTGTTATCTGAGGTACCAATATAAAGAAAGAAATGTGCGCTTTATTGCTTATTTGCTTATTTAGTTAACTAAGGTAAACTATTTAAAAAAAAACACCGAGAGTTAAAGTGGTACAAGCTAAGGGTAAAGTAGCAAAACGTTAATAGGTACGTTATCACAGAAACAAAGACGAGCCACAACGGAGTATTTCAAATGAAAAGGGTGAACAGAAAATATGCTAAACCATGTTTTACTTGTTTCAGTTTTTGATCATTGAATGATATCTTCCATTAAATATTCTGTAATAGATGAAATTTCACTATTCCGAGAAACAAATCGGGTATCGCAGTGACTTAACGCTACAAGGAAATTACTTTCACGACTCTTACATTTTTTTAAATTAAAGTAATACTATAAGATTTTGATCAGAACTGATTATGAGTAAATATAGTCTTAAATTACAGAATACGACAATCAAAATGCGTTTTCAAGTGTTGAAAACTTGTTTTGCCACAGAAAAAATGGATACAAAGCATGCGTGCTTTCCTATACTAATACACGTGCACTCTTAAAAAGAAAGGATCAAATTTGATCCCATAAAGTATCAAATATGAGCTTATCCTTTTTGGGATCAAATTTGATCCTTTTCGGATCAAATACACTCCTTTTTGATCCAAAAAGGATCAAATTTGATCCCAAAAAGGATAAGCTCATATTTGATACTTTATGGGATCAATTTGATCCTTTCTTTTTAAGAGTGTGGAATTAAATTCGAGATCCCGAATTTAATTCAGCTAATGGCCACAACAGAAGAAATAAGCATCTTTAAGCCAATTCATTCGGAGGGTATTCATATCTACCAAAAACAAACCCAATTAGTCCAAAAAATCAAAAGTCATGGATGACAGGTGGCGCTCCATTTAACACTTTATGACATTGCTTTAAGTTAAGCTTATTGTTCTGAATACCATGTACAGTTAACATTTTTTAGATCTTTCGCAGGCTCTATACTTTAAAGATACTTAAAAAGATATCTGATACCTTTTTGATTGTACGAGAATAAGAGAGCAAAATGCTTATTATCGATAAATATAGATGATACATATGTGTTTCACAAACCACTTAATAGTATTTGCATAGCCGGTTTTGTTAAAAACTGATAGGATCACCCAATTGTACTATTAAACTTCATTTAGTTATAATCAAACAATTGATGTTTACTTAAACTTATTATGTTACAATATGCAGGATAAAACTGACCTTGCGAATAATATTTGAATAATCTAATTTGAATCATTGCCTTAAAACATGATAAAACACAAAGATATTATATATTGTTCGTTTCAAGATATATCGAGTACATGTTTTTCCTCTTACAGCGTCGAAATAATATATTTTCTCGTGTTAACACTAACTAAATATATTTACTCTTGAGAAATACAGATAAGCTGTAAAGTGCATTTTTTATCATATTATGAGAAACGTGAAACCCTAAGGGTTCCTCTGAACAGCGGTAAATCATCCCCTAAACCTCTTTAGTTTGGTTAATTGGCAAACTGAGTTCTTGTAGTTGGAGTATTATAACATTAAAAAATCCTAGTGAAAAGCTTTGTAGAGTATAACATCATCAAAAGGTCAATGCACAGAATGAAGGACGTTTTGTTTTTCTCAAATATTAGTGTTTAATTAATATTCAAATAACTTGGGATTATTGTTATGATATAAATTTACCGATATCCTTGAATAGGTTCATCAGGTTTGATATCACAAATTAAATAAAAGTTCATCATAACAAAACCAGATTTAGTCGGAAACTTACTTGATGGCTTCGACTGTCTTGAGCGACTGTCATCATCAGAATGATTGTTTATCCTTCTTCTCGTCTAGATGATGATCACCAACAAAGGGCTCACTTCTACACAGAAGAGGATCAAAACGTGACTGAGAAAGTGGCTCCCCTCGTCTCTGTTCATGACATGGGGTCCTCTTCTACGAATCCATATGGCCTCCTGAATCTTTTTAGTGACTGCGTTGCTCTCCTTTCCTAGAACTTTGATATTGTCCCAATCTATGACATGATTATGTAACACTGTATAATAAGCGATGGCGGATTTGGATTGTTCACTTTCAGATGCTTTCCTAGTTGCCCGAGTGTAATTGGCTTTCAGGCCTTCGACGCGCATAGTTTGATGCGTGTACCAACACATCTGCCCATTTCACCGATATAAGTGGAAGGACAATTATATAGTAATTTACCGATGAATATTATGATTCCCGTTAAAATTTAGAATTGTGCATTTAAAGCACCAGGCAGAGACTGTTTAAAATGATTAAATTAGTAGCAACTGATAGCATTAAAGTTTAATGAAATAATACTATAAAGTTGTATGTTGAACTTAACTTAGATTTCATTGCGTGCGTGCTATAAAGTATTATAAAGGTTTTGGAGGTAAAGACATATTCTGTATTTAGGCATGGTTACGTATGCAATTGCAATGGTGTTAATTTTTCCCGCATTTTGACATTTAAACGAATGCTAAAGTTCATTTTGTGTTCCTATTAATTTTAAAGTAAGTAACATTATCGTTATTTTACAGAATGACATCTGCTCCCGAAGACACTGTTAAACTGCCTGATAAGGAGATATGTAAAAGCCTGTTTCTCAAGTCACATCTGTGATGACACCTTTTTTACTTAGAAATTGAATCTATTCACCTAATTTATACAGGATAATATTATTCCATTTTCCGAAATATAAATAGAGATACTTCATATTAGTGGTTTTGAGTATCACTATATGATTGTATCCCCTGTCAGACATATCGTGTAGTATTGAGTAATATTAAGTAATACAAATCTGTCCAATCTGTGAATTCACAAGTAAATAAATGATGATAATATTAAATGTGTCGATGTATATCAAAAGGTACCATATGTTGGCAAAAGTGATTTTAAGATACGGCCTACTGAAGTTTAACACGAGTAAAGAAGGTCTGAATGTCGATAATCGGATCTAGTACCATTTGAGGTCCTCAACGCTTAACGTGTATATTTTTTTACATTGCGTGTAACATAAAAAAGTTTTAAAATATGAATATTTCAAGATTGTCAGATTGATATATATATCTATATAGCTATATATATATATATATATATATATATTGCTCAAAATATCCGTTGGACAGACACTAAAGTGCAAATATGGCACGCCAAATGCTCAAAATATAGAAAAACTAAGTTTATCACAGCAAAACTTAGTTTTTTTCTCAGAAAAACTAAGTTTATCACTTGACAAACTCAGTTTTTCTGGATAAACCTAGTTTTTCAACAGAAAAAACGAGTTTTTCTGAAAAAAAAATTAATTTTCAGATAAACTTAGTTTTTCTGAGAAAAACTTGGTTTATCTAAGAAAAACTTAGTTTCTCTGATAAACTTAGTTTACCTGAGAAAAACTTAGTTTATCTCAGATAAACCCAGTTTTTCAGATAAAGAAGAATGTTCTGTAATATATGAAAAACAATCAAACCTCAGTCTGTAATACGTCACACTGACATTTTTACGGGAAAATACCTGAAAAAGCCAATATTGTACCGTAATTTTTCCAGGTTCCCGTAAAATTTGATATCGTCAGTCTTCATTAAAATTCTTTCATTATTATACCCTGAGCGGGATTTGATCCTGGAACAATCCGTATCATGTATAAGCATATCCTTATATTATACTTTGTACAGCGCGCTTACTGATTGAGCCACGCTGACTCGTGTTGAGCAAATGGGGAATTTTAAAAAACTAATCTATCAACAATTTCCATGATAACAATACTCGAGTAAATTAAACGAGATATTCTTGTAAAAAAACTGCGACGACGTCAATCTACGGAAACTTGCCGTAAAACTAACTTAACAGCCGTTGAATCGGTTTTAATTGGTGGGTTAAATCGTTAAAGTCTTCAACCGTAAAAACACGGCACTAATCTTTCAGTGCAGCAAAGAGAAATAACTTGACCATTCAGCTATAATTCCTCGTCGATTACCAATTGTCAAGAAATCAACTTGTCTTGAGTGTGTATAAAGACAAATGAGCAAAGGACAGGAAGCGCAGTATGTATCTCAAACGGGACGATATTATACAAATATTTCACCATATAGTTCAGATCTTAAGCTTTGAATCTTTAAGAACTATAAGTGTCAACCTGTACTCCTCTTGCTAGTAACTTGACACGTCTGTCAGTACAACTTAACAAATTAATAAATAATAACGTAATCAAACGTGTGGCAAAGCAATCAAATTGAAATGTCAACAGTACTCAAAAGTTCTATGAAGCTATCACCACTTCTATTTTTATAACCATAAAATATATTCATGATCTTAAATTCTGCCTCGCCAACAACTGTATAAGGCATGGAATAAATGGTTTTAAAATATACTAAGATTTAAGAGTAATGTTTAAATTATAAAAAAAAGTATGTGATATTTTCCATGATTTGAACATGTAAATTTGCATTTGTTATCATTTTAAAGACATCTTTAAAAAAAACCCCTATGTATCATGTTTCAAACACAAACGATGTTTTATTATTTTTATGAAAGTATCTTTAAAGATGCGAATGGTTGTTTTCAATATCTCTGTAACTGAAAATAAGCTTCAATTTGACACTTCAAACGCACTTTTTAGTTTAAGTAAATCAAACTAAATTACTGTATTACTTCGAAACGCTGATTTTATTTCCATCTACAATATCTTAACGTGATAAATTATTAATAGCTCAGAGGCTGATCACAATACTTCATTTCTAAGGTTTACACATTAAGGTAAAATACATTTACTAAACTGATGGGGTTTAACCTCTTTCCGTCAATTTCACTTGAAAAATAAACTACAACATATTGAATAAATCTTATGACTTTGCTTCAGGTTTATCTCGAGGACACATCGATAGCTACATGTATGTTAAGTTAAACACTTTATTTGGTTTATTAAGAATAGTAAGCTGAAAGATGAAACATGCGTTAGGCAGATAAGTTCAATTTCATAATGCACTGTTATTCCTTCATGATTCAGTTGTTTTGGTGATATGCCATTATGTAATCGTTCGTGCAGGCAATATCACTCATGCTTATTTAGATTATTATGAAGGCGTTGTACTTATCATTGAAGTAATATTGGTTAGTTATTTTATTTTCTCGTTATGAGTACAATGCTTTTATGTTTGAGTATCAAGTTTTCATGGTGACACAGCAGACATGAATTTTTATTAACCTAAGCTATAAAATTATATTTAACACATCCATGTTGAGTACAAAAATAGTTTGTGCAAAGTTGGATTTGTATTCAAATCTTTATGTCAAGTAACTCAAGTTAAACAGGTTTTACCCCTGTATACAAACTTCACAGTCATTCCTTGCATAATATAAAAAAAATATTTTTATTATGAAAATTTAGGATATACAAATATATAAACACCATGCACAGACACTTAGACAAATATATAATTTCACCAACAGTCCATAATCGTCTGAGATATCGGTTGAGTTGGGTATAAAGACAGCTGAATTCTGATTCTTTTTCATTGTTTTAAATAAGGTGTAATGATAATTAATCTATGTTTAATTGATGGTAGTAAAATAAAACATACTTTGTCGTTCGAATGCAACTACTTTTTGTTTATGTTTTTCTAGATGTTTAAAGGACAGTGGTGTTCTAGTCTTCAACATTGTTGTAACTCTTTCTGAAAAATTTGTGAAAAAAATATTGTTGAATCTTAATTTGCATGCACTTTAAAAATACAAAAAAAATCGCATGTTATCGTGGATACCAATAACTCTAATCACCTTATATTTTTATCTTTTATTTGTTTTTCATTACGAAATATGAACAAAGTTAATCCTAGTAGTTGTGATAACATACAAGTTCGCAAGGTTCGTCAGTGTTGCCATACACTGCCATATACTGTTTAAACATTTTGTCGGTTTGTAATCTAAAATAGATCAGAGCGGAGGTAAACATAGCAGAAAAAACATGAAAATGACAAAGCCTGATCAATTTTTTTGTGAACTATGTTCCTATATTGTTCTTTTTCGTATCCGAAATGCAGAAAGTTGATGATGTACAAGCTGAACAAAAACTAGTGGCATCGAAGTACTTAAACACAAGATGATTTGAGTAGTAGTGTGTGCTAACCTCTTTACGTCAATTTCACTTGAATCATATAAACCAAGATATACTACACAATTACATACTCAGTAACGCAGATTCTGGTTCAGCTTAAGGTCATATTGATGTGAGTGTGTAATTGTGTGCACTATGTGTTCTACTAAGTAGGATAAGCTATAAGGCTAAACAAGTATAGAAAAAAAGATTGGTTTTTGTGCGAGCAAAACAAATGTTGTGTTAAGTTGTTTGTGGGCATTGCTAAGAGAGCAATTCAGATAATCATTCAGAATGTATAAGAAACCATGTTAACATTTCTAGATAAGGCAAGACATATCGAAAGTGTATTGTGTTTTATAATCCTACTTTGATGGTATTTGAGTTAAATTGATTATTGGAATAAAATTTAACCCTGTTCTGTCAATAACACGCGGTATTGTACAACTTATATATATCAAATTTCCTTAATGTATGTCCTTTTAAAGATTTGACCTATCTTCATGCTCACAGACAAATGGAATATAATCATCCATGGCAGTTTCATGATGCATAACATAATGCTCTTTCTCTGTTTTTTTATGATTTTGTCAATTCTGAGTAGATAGATACACGTTTAAGTCGATAACCTACTAAAATGAGAACGCAAATAAATACCAATAATAAAATATTCAAATATATATGATCAAACGAAGAAAATTTAGCAATATGAGGACGTACACAAATGTGTATTGTTATAGGGCAAATTATTAATAAATATATCAAAGAACAGACATTGAAATACTTCGTCTATATGGTATAGGGGTGTAAGTGCAATAATTTTAAGAATTATGCAAAGTAACGACGTGTTATTTATTCCTCACATAGTAGCCTATTTCCTCTTAATGTAAAGTTAGTATGAATTGTTTCTTCACTGTATTAGGTTTTTAAGAACATACATTATATACATACATCCACATACATATATAAATAAATATCTCTTTATATTGCCATTCGATATCGATCACGGTATGTGATAAAAATACAAACAAAACAAGCAAAAATGATTTAAAAAATAATGATAAAAGGTAAGTGTTTCTTAAAAATTTGAACACAACCAGATACAGGTAGTGAATGAGGAAGGGTTGTTTCAAAGTTTAGGAACAATGAAATTTATCGATTTTTTAGCAGCAGAATGGAGGTTTTCCTGTCGAAATGTGTGTTCTTGACTTTCTTGGAGGCCGGTAGAGTCATTAGCTGACCCTTAACCAACAAGTCCAGGAGAGACCAGAAATAGAAATGAAGTAAGGAATTCTCTGACATGGTCAACGTCTGTTTGTACAAAATATGAATATGAAGGCACAGTGCTATATGCGTTGATATTTGCTCAAGTCTCTTTTTATACCAAGGAGAAGAGCATTTCCATAGTCAAGGCGGTGAGTGCCAGAGATCTTTATGACATAATTTCACATATAGTAAGGATATATTGCGAAGCTGAAAAGTCGAGTTTTCCAAAATTTGGTTATCTCAGGAGGCATTTATATTTGACGGTCAAATATTATACACAGATTTGCAACCTTATCAGACAGACTTGTTAGAATATAACACATTAATTTAGAAGTGTCATCCATTAACCCATTTGCACAAACGTCAATTATTCAACTCGTTTACATAACTCTTGATAAAAATGAACGATGGGCCTTCTTTATTCACATATTTACCATACACAAACACTACTGGTTCTCGATCAGTCAACTGTCAACGTGTGCCACCAAATCTGTTGTTATTTCCAAGAGCAAAGTAATTTGAAATGTGACCCATTTGATCTAGTCTCATCAGTTAGAAGGTACATGGTATGTATTTTATTTGCCGGTTATGGTAAATTGCAGCCCCAAAGACATTCAGATGTGTTATATTTGCAAAGACAAAGAGCATTTTATTATACTTGAAAATATACTGTCGTCTGGGTAAACCGGTGTTATATATTTAATTTAGAATATGCCAGATTATGTTCAAAAGTAAATTACTGTATTCATGTGAAATTATTTGCATGTGATTGATAAATATTGAAGCTACAAAAAAGAATCCAGAATGTGCAGGCTAAAAAAATAGTTGTAGTTTTAAATTATAATAAGATCACATTGATATATGCAAGTTTTTTAAGTACATGTTTGCATATTTATGTATCGCGACATGTAGCACTTATCCAGTACATTAAAAAAGTTAAAATGAAACACAAAATAAACATAAGGCATATTTTAAAGTATTCAGGCATTCACAAACAATTATATGTCACAGTTTCAAACAGTGTTCTCCTATGATAATGTCAATTCAAGTCCATATCTTTCATGACAGACAAATTTAATAGCATGATGCTCTTATATTAAACAACATTATTTTTTAAGGAATTATAATTTATTTTACACATTTTCAACGTAGAATCATTAAATTGTTTTAAAATGATAACTTTAACAAATATTACGTCACAGTAATGGGACAAATGTATGACCAAAGTGGTTTGTTACGATGTAAATAGTTATATCAAAGTTTGAACCAAGATCTTTTGAATTTATTGCTGTTGATCCAGTGTCACATAAAAGGAAAAACTTTCAGAAACCAAAGTTCCAAAGGTGCGAAGATTTTCAACGAAGAACTACTTTTCTCTACTAAAAATCAGATTGATTTCTTCCGAATGTTTGTTGAAGTATTTGGATTTATACATATCAGACTTTTTTGCCACTGGTGTTTTTGCTTTGATTTTGAATATTGATATTTAATACAATGAAAAGATTTCTGGTTCTCGTAGAATTTGGTCAATATAATTGATTATACATGTTGTCAACAGCCCACGGGAAGTTTGATATGACATACATGCATTGGACATCGAGAGAAAAAGGCACAGGGACGTATTTGCATGGCATCGATCCCTTGAACAAACGTTGTCAAATCCTAATGGACGCGCCCGTTAAGCGTCGTGTGTTCAACAAAATGATCTTGTGCACAAGATCATTAATCTGGAAACACCCATTAGGTTCTTATACCAGACCTGTAGCCAGAGAAGGGAGGGGGCGAGGGGCGTACTTTTTTATAATCCGCCCCCCCCCCACCCTCCTCGTTGAAAAATACTGGATACGGGCCTGTTTGATACTTTTCTCCTCGGGATGGTTGAAATGTAGATACGGCCTTCATATCAACCCTCGATATCGAACTCTATATCGTTACATAATTTGCCTGATTTAAGGAAGTTTGAACTCTATTAAACGACATATACATAGTCTACAAACCTCATCAATAAAATAATCTTGGTTGCATATGTCTGTATCAAACATACGGGTTTAAAGAGCACTTAAAGTAACTGACTTAAATTGTTTTGATTAAAAATTGTTAGGAAAAAGTAACTGTTTTCAAGCACGCTCCGTAGCCTTGCTCAATGTTTGTTCACTACTGTCTTTGAAAAATTTGAAGAAAATGACTTTCGATTATTCCAAAGGCAATGCTATAGTTAGTATTTGTAGAGGCAAAGAAGCGTAGTACTTGAACATGAATTGTCTTCTGAGAGTTTTTGTTTGGAAGAGGAAGACGGATACTTGCGCTTTACAAGTTTCCATTATTATCATTATCATCAAATCATCATCAAAATCACTTACTTCCTGTATGAACCTATCATTATATAGAGGTAAATCACAGTATTTCAGCAGCGCAACTTGATTAGTTTATCTGGTATTTTATTATATTTCATTGAAGTTTTTTTTGTCTTTGTAAATGAAACTTATATTACGTTAACAGATTAATCACTGGTACACCGAGCTAGTTAGATTTTACAGTTTTCCTTAATACGTCGTATTAAAAGCGTAAGCCTAAAATGTCAATTTCGAATATTTACTTGTTCACTTTTACCGCGTTTTAATGCTGCTTTTCATTTTAATGTGAAATCATTGGGCAAATTAATCACTAATTTTAGTCTCTTGTAAAAGTAATGTAAAAAGTAAAAAGGTAATGTCCATTCTTTTTTTTTTCTGACTCGTGCATTTAAATTGAATGAAGATATAAGGACATGATAAAATAAAATTTAAAAATATACATTTCTTTATTTATTTGAATTCACGTTTTCTGAAGCACGCTAAAGACATACCGAAACGAAAGAAAAATGACCATGCATTTATAATACTTTCTAGACCTTTAAGTACGTTTGAATTAAACTTACTTTGCATGGTCTTTTTTACAGGTTTCATCGAAAGTGATATATGTATGTTTGTATTCCTACTAATCCCGTATATATGCTGATTCTGTTAAATCATACATAGGTCATAAAAAAAGAACAAAAATCTTTTTTCCTACCCCGGCTGTGAATATGTTGTCCCCAAACTGTGTAAGTATAGACGAATCCAATTTCATGCATTTTGCACCTCATTGATCGGCCATTACTGGGAGGCATCCTCTCAAGACATCCCACATTGATGCATGATTGGCGCAATTTTCAAATTGAATACATTCATGCATGTAAAAATAAATTGTGGTTTCAATGATAACACAATACAATTATGATCTTTAAAGCACACAGAAAACACCCGATATGGATTGTTAAAACACCCATTAGGGGCAGAAGGCCCCCAGTTATGACTGATTTTTTCAAAACATGACATGGCTAGTCGGATTCATCTATATACCAAATAAAGAAAATAATTAAAGTATATATTTTTGCATGTCAAGCTGTCCTTGAAAAGAAATGCTTGTCTAGTTTGTCGAAATACTTCAAAATATTCACAATATTTCTCAACACGTCTGTCATTGTTATTTACAATATGTCATAATTGTCGTTTAAAATAAATTGAAAAACTTCGGTCTAAACTATACGTAACAGTAAATTGCACAAAATGATATTACAACAAGATAAAAAAAAATCGGCCCAGTTAAATATTGATATATTATGCGAACAGAAATCGACGATTAACACTGCTCTAAGATGAAGGTATTAAAGTTTTTTTCAGTCAGGTAATGGTTGTGCTTCATTTTATTTTGTGAGACATATGCGTGATTTTAAATAACATCTTACAAAACTTTATATTCCATATTGATTTATGTGCTATCATTCTATGTTGCAGTACAATAAAGGTACCATAACACAAGCATAACATATTTTAAGATTTCGAAAGGTCAAACCCCTCTTTGACATATGTGCGGAATCTCAATCTGAGTACAGGATATGCGTTACAGTTTGTATAGGTTTTGGGTTAAGTCAGTAATACTTTGGTTGTATTAAAATAATTGAAGTGCATTTCATTTACCTATGATCAATTTTAAGTTAGTATATTATTTAAACTAGAGCTCAAAACATTACAATTGTAAGAGTTTTGTTCGTAAAACCAGTGTAAATACTCTCAAAATTGCCCATACAAAGGTGGAAAACTGTAGTAGGAATTACAGACCCCGTTGTAATTATCAGGGTTGTTCAGTAAAGGATAGGGCAACTACTGTAACAGATAAGACCTGTTCACGTCACATTAGTTTCACGTTGTTTTCTTTATGGTCTATGGCAGGCCGACTTATAAATTTCTAGGGGGTTTAGAGTACTTTTTGTCCGGTTGCCAGAAAAGTGGTTAATCCAATTTCGCTCAGTTAAGTGAAAACTAAATTTGATGTTCCTTTTATTATAAAATTCTATACGAATTAAATGTCAGAATTCATGCAAGAAAAAAGAAAGAAAGAAGAACTGAGGCAAAACAGATTATTGCGGGAGGGTAAAAAAAAGGTAAATCGAAACCATGTTTAAGACACAGGTATTTATCTTTTATCTTATATGCACAAAAATGTCTTTAGCATTCCGAATTTAAAGACCGTTTTTGCTATGAAGAAATTTGACAGTCTCAACATCGTACTTCAAAGGTGTGTATTCCAATCAGTGTCACTCACAAAATCAAATTTGAGATTTTGATACTACATGAAAGAGCATATTTTTCTCATAACCCCTGTAAATTTTCACACCCAAAGTATGTTTCGTCAAAGAGATATGGTCAAAACAGGGCTAAGTTACTGTTATATTTTGTTAACAAAAATAAATATCCTATAGGTTTCTATGGGTCAATCTCGAACACATTTTTGCCTGTAACATTAATTTGGCTCAAGGTAAACAAATGAAACTTTACAATTGCTTTATGTAGGTGATGACCCTTTATTCAAATATGGAAAAAGTATATGCTAAATATTTCATCAGATCGGAATACCTACCTTAAATGGTAAACAACAAATTGTAGCATGAACAGTGATACATTTACTAAACATTGTTTTTTTAATTTATTACACGCCAATACGTGTTGAGCTTTGTGAAAATTAGAGCTAGCTATTTACACTTTGGAGTGCTATAAATCAGACTACAAATATCAGTGGTAATTATCTCTTATATCTAGCAGGAAAAACACATCAGCAACTTAACTTCGACAAATCCAAGTCTTCATTTGTTATATTCAATAAAGCATAGTCTGTTTGTTAATGTATAATCTTAAATTGATATAATATTTTGTAAAAGTGTAATTTTCTTAAACGGAAAAAAGTTGTTGTATGAAAAATATGTAACAATTAAACAAAATTAAATAGTTAAGTATCTATAATGTTGCATCAATATGTTCAGACTTTTCCAAAATGTTTGAAAAGGTGTTATTATTTGGTGTTCGGAAATCTATATGTTATAATATCATAGAGCAGGGTCTGGCAAAAAATGCTAAGCCCAAATTGATTGATTGTTTCGAAAAAACAAACCAGTTCAAACAAAATAATATGTAACCTCGATATATTTTCTTCTTTAGCTTGTAAGGGTCAATCAATCAAAGATATTGATATTCAAGGGTTTAGTTGTCTCCTACACATGAATCATTCAAAAAGCGTGCAAACAAGTCAGGATATGCCTCAAGTAACGTTGAAAGGAAATACATATCTGGGTGGTTATAATCATGACTGAAATGCACAAGTTTGTGTTATCTACATTGTGGGATGCACTGGCAAAATGAGAGGAAAGCGGGGAGGAAAGTCGCAAATGCACATTTTGAATAAATGGCCTCTAAAGTAAAAAAAAGGCTGAGAAAGTTCAATTGTATTTTTTGACATAAAACGCATCCATGCATGAGTGTTCACCTATACGTGAAGTTTCGAAATCAACTTTGCCGGGAAGTGCAACTATGCACGGTTAATTGTTTGCACGTTGCTATTATACACTGAGGTAATCAGTATCTTTGAAATCGATTTGCAACAAATTTTTACTGCAATATATTCATCAGACTGCTTTGGAATTCGATCTCTAAATGAAGAATGAAGAAAGAAATTGTGACATATTGTATATCATTCGAAAGCTGAGATACGAGAGAATTAAAATACGCCATAAACTCAATTTTGAAATTTGCGACTTTCCTCTCAATTTGCCAGAG
>JXSR01S075059.1:37575-48746 GCA_000969725.1 Ophiothrix spiculata | reverse complement strand
TGGGTCGAAAAAGCCCGGCTCTTTGAGGGTTAAGATTAGTCAACGTTTCTGGACGTCAATTTTCTGGCTAGTGTATTGGAATATAATATAACTCAAAAAACATACAGCAACAAAAAATTGATAAATTATCAATCAAATTCACGTATTCTCATGTAACTTTGTGAAGAACGAAATATATGGTTATTTTATTAATTTCGGAATTTGAACCACTCTAAATCATTTAAGCTGTGAGATAAGAAAAAATAAAACATGTGAATTGAAGTGATTGTTTATTTAAACTCTCAGGCAATATTCATAAAAACGTGTCCTTTACAGAACAAATATGTTTAAACAAATTGAACAATAATGGCAACACAATTAAAAACGTTTATATTTTCTAACAAACAAAAACTAATTCTACTATTTAAAATGAGATAGGAAAACATTTTGTTTCATCTGGATCATATGTGAGTTTATTGTATTTTACAACATCGAGACATACCGGTATAATTGATCTGATACAATATCATCTGACAGCATTTAATGCAGCATTGATAAATGTGTTATCTTACATAGTCAGTAAAAGGTACCATTACACAAGCATGTCATATCTGTAGGATTTTGAAGGGTCAACATCCTTTTTGACATTTGTATGAAATTACAACCCGACAGTAATATGTGTAACTGCGCTGACTTTCGTATCGTTTTGAGGTTTAGGGTGTAAGTCTCAGTTTTGACAGATAACAATGCACATATAATTTTCTCTTAACTATGATAGATGTGTTGCTGGTAAAGCACCTGTATTTACAAATGCTATTTCAAGCACATTAGTATGAATTCATTAGTATTTCATAGACCGCACATGGCACGCTAGTTTGAAGTTACACTTATCCATCCTATACCCGATATACAGTGCTGTAGTAATCTTCTCAATGTTTTGATTTCAACATGTGAGTTCCAAATTTAATAATATTAAAATGTAATTCTACCACAATGCAACTTTTACTAGCAAAGATATGAAAAAAAAAAATAACATACCAATACATGTGTAACTGAGTGTAAGCTTGCCATTTACACTGTGAAGTATTTAAATTTAGATAAGTTTTCTCATGAGAATAATAACAAAAATCAACTAACGATGCGGTTTTATAGCAATGTAATTAAATACGTTATTACAAGAAAACCCTTACCCGAAATATTTGGGCTGTGGTACTAACACAGCCAGAGATGGGCACTGCATTCACATAAGGCCCAACAAAATATTTTTGGTTGTACTAGTAATGGTCCAAAAAGATAGGGTCGGTCGGTCGGAAGTTTTTTTTTTAACAATACGTCCTTGTGGAAACGTAAGAAGCAAAGCATGGCCATGGGTTCCACTTGACATAGACCCGTCTTCCGTTCTGAATCCTCCGTCTTGAGAATGGTGGAATTTGGTTCAGGTTTCAAGCTTAAATAAACTTCATTGAGTATTGATGACAGTTTGAATGTCTTACGAACGGAAACAAGCTATTTGGCCTCGTATTTGGCCCTTGTTTGAGCTCAACAGGAAGAGCATACTTCGTTCCTACTCACGAAAGGGACCACTGGCTGCTAGTAGTAAAGGAACAGATTCCCGTGCAGTACGTGTTCGTGGTGCGAAACATCACCGAGTTAAAAATGTAAGTTTTTAAATAAAACGATTTTGTTTTTGCAAAATATTGACAGAAACGAATTTCAGAATATATATTTAGGTGTATCAATGAATATTTTGTATGAAATTAAACATATATTTCAAAAAAATTATTCTCATTCTTCCGTCGCCTAAAAACATCGTACAACAACTATACTGGGATTCTATTGTCAAAATATGTCATTTAACAGTCGCGTTCTGCTGTCTAAGTTCACATGCTGTTTGTACGATGCATGTATTAAAGCCTGACGTCGCCGCTACGATGATTTTACGCCGGCCAGATATGCTATTTGGGATCTTATTCAGAACTTGACCGCCGTTTTAGAGTAAGTTTTGGGTTTTTATCAGTTGCATATTAAAAAAAAAAAAAAGGGTCGGCCTCAAATATTGGGTCGGTCGGTCGAGTACAACCAAACATATTTTTTTTGGCCTAAGTGCACATACCCAATGTCCCAAGAAATGGTAATTTTCATCAAATATGCACTCCACAAATGATATTTATACTAAATTTACCCATTATAAATACTTCCTGGAGTTGTTAGTTGCACAAAAATGATGTATGAAGTACATGTCCATGTAAATAAACTAAACACAAATTGTTTCATTTCTCTGTTTCATACAGCACGATCTTCATAAATTTTGTTCAAAAAGGTTCTTTTCATGAATATGGAAACAAAAATTATGTTTTTTCAAGTACCATTAGTGTTTTTCAGTTTATGCACAAATTACCGTTATGTCATAGGTTGACCTATACAGCTTGCCTGAGTTTTTGGGCTGAGTGTCTCAAGAAAGAAAACCTCAACTCGACTAAAACTGTTTTTGAGTAATACAGAAAAAAAAAAATCTTTTTTATTGGAGTTGTCAACCAATTAATTAAATGTTCTAATGAACTTCAATACCTAAAACAAGTTGACAGCATATGGGCGCACAACACTAAATAATTAGCACTCGCAATCCGGCATTTCTAAAATCGGCAAAATTGACTGCCCTTCTAAAAACAGGAGTTCAAAACGTATAGAAGGGCAATATGTTTGGTCAATATTTTGTTCTAATTATAAAGTTAGGTTTATTTAAAGATGATCTGATGCCATTTTTGATCTCCAGATTAATTTGGTAAACTTTAAAGGGTTTTCCTTAATTTGCGCTTGATTCTGGAAATACAAAATTCGGCTGTCGGTGATAGGGGGCGTTATACTTCAGCGTCCAGTTTCTCGAAAATTTTGCCTTGAAGGTGTACTTTTATGATCATTTTGTGTTAGAAGAGATCATAATCATCTGAGAAAAGGCAGTGTTGAAGCAACCAGTTGCTTTATTATTGAGTTCTCGGGTGATTTTAGGAAGCCATTTTGTACAGTAAGACAATGGGAAGCCCTATTGTGGTGTGACGCCATATGTGTTTATATTTTGGTATTTGCGTTTCCGTGGTAATATTAGGGGAGATTTTAATCGGTAGAGTTATATATGAAACATGCATATTCCACTAGTAAAATGTAAAATAAACAGTTGAGAATGTAGTAAAAATTAGACAAAATCAATACATTAGTAGTACCGAAGATTTTAAAGGCTTATGTTACCATGTAGGGTGCTTTGAAGTTAAGGTTTTGAAGGTCCAAGCTCAGGTAGTTTACCGGAAATCACCATATCGCAAAGTGGATCACCATTGAGTGTTGTGGCACCCTGTATTGTGCTACTCTATATCAATAGAAAAGCATGTCTCTTGCAGAAGAATTTAATCTACCATTTTGAACAAGTGACACTACAATGTTCGTCCAAGAAAAACCCCACTCAAAGGATTTTGACTTTATTTGATTAATACGTCCAGTTGCAATTTAGAGTTTGGTTCATCTTTTATGCTGCAGGAAACCGGTTTGACCAAAATCGTTGAGTTGAACATTTCAAATTGATTTATCAGAAAACAGAAAGAACAAACTTAAATAAAAATGGAAAAAATGTAATGATTACGTTTCCATAGTTCATTACTTGACAAATAAATAAATGAATAAATAACAAAATAAATTAATGAATAAATAAATGCATGATATTTTGTTAATTAGTTATCTAAAAATCAAAATATTGTTTTGTAACAGAAAAATGTACAGACACGAAATGCTATTTATCTGAACTTGGTCTTTTGAAAAATTATGCTTGCAAAGCTTCATGATTGATTGTCTCAAGAAAAGCACCAACAGTTCAAACAAGGTAATTTGTCATCGCAATATATTTTTTGTAGCTTCAATGGGTCAATCAATCAATAGCTTTGATATTCAAGAGTTTATTTGTCTCAAACACATGAATCATCCGAGACAGCATCAGACAAGTCATGAAAGGTTAAAGGGAAATCCATATCTGTCTGTGGGTTATGATCATGAATAAAAAATATACCATTTGAACTTACAAAATACCATTCTTTATACTCTATATTTGTTTTTGGTGGTTTTTCGAAAAATATGCAAGTTTAAAGATAAGTATTCCAAAGCCCATTAGATTTATATTAATTTATATTAAACATCATAGGTATATTGAATTTGCACGCCGAATGGTGCATTGATAAAACGTTATAACTATTTTTTCGGAAGACGTGGATGAGAGATGTTTTGTACTATTACTATTGCAACATGTCAAAGAGAAAATACTAGAGTGTCAACTTTCTACTATGAAAATGTCATTTTTTAAATTAACATTGAAGTACTATGCTTTTGGAATCGAAATTTAAGTGCTTACACACAGCTTAAGTACACTGTTGCTCATATAGTTGGAATAAAATAGTTTTATCATTTTTTATGAAGCGGTCGATTTATGAGGAAAATATATGGAAACTTATTTGCTTTTGGTCAGACTTGATACGTAATCTACTTGAATGTGAAATGGAGCTCTGAATGAGTTCAAGTTTCTCATGTACTGGTAGGGGCAACAACATATATGGGTAAAAACCGTGATTTGGTCAATTTCAAAGTTGGCCTCCAACCAATAATTTTGCTATCAAACATTTTGTCGTGACGTCAAGCTATGGGAGGCCATATTTGTCAAACAGGTGTCAATAAGAGAAAGGTATCTTGAATATTGACAAGGGTGTCTATTACAACGAAAGTGGTGTCTAAAATACCCAAAATTGAACTTTCAGATACCGTTTGTTTCATTTCAATAGGTAGTCTACAACAAAAATTATGCTTTGTCAAATATTTGAATGTAACATTTTCTGGTCCAATTTCACGATGTTGTAAGTTTCCCTTAAAAGAAGTACTATTAAGTATTGACTTGGTCTGCTCATTCAACAATATTTAATAATTTATCATATGTATGCTCTCTTTTATCTTTGCTGAAAAAATGAACGGATTTGATGTAAAAATAAGACAGATATGATAAATGAACCATTTTTATTCCACTCTTTTTCCTATATGACCCATTTTATTCACTCAATTTTAATTTATGGCTAATAACCGTGAAATTGGACCAGACAAAAATACACACAACTATTTGATAAAACATAACTTTTATTATACACTACCGATTAAAATGAAACAAACGGTATCTAAAAATTCAATTCATGGGTTATAAAATGCAATATTTACATAATTTCTGACTATCCGTTAAATCCATTGATTCTAAACGCAAAGATTGTAAGGTGTTTGTTTCTAGGACACCCTGTATATAATTATTTATACAGTATATTCTTCGGGCGTATCAAGAACTCAAAATCAAGCAAATTAATAGGTAAGTTTTTAAAGCCCTTTAGAACCAGATTGATTATTTTAAACATCAGAGGTACAGTGAACGTACACCTCGAATGATTCAGGAGACATTTATATAAGGTTTTTGGGAGACGTGGTTGACAGGTTTTCTTTTTGAAACGGTACTATTACAACATGCCAAAAAAGTTGCAAACTTTCTCTATATAAATGTCATTCACTAAACATAAATTGAAGCAATATTTTTTTATTTTATTGTTACTATTTTCAGCTATTGATAATAATTTGACATTTACCATTTCTTAGTTTGAAATGATTTGAAATATTACTATCTTCATAAAATAGTTGTTGATAGATGTAGCCATTACATAAAGGGAAAAATGATTGATTCGTTAAACTAAACTGCCGTTTATCACAAAATGTTATCATTCATTAATATCTGCGATGATTAAGTTTCAAAACATCATGATATTTATGCTATTTAAAAATACTGTTGACTAAACTTTTTTCCAGGGATTATTACTAGTATATTAAATGCATTGAATAATGACTATATGAATTATTTGAATAATTTTTCTGCCTACCCTCTTTTCTAAATGATACGATTCTCAAATAGAAAATGCTACTGTTAAAAAGGAAAATGTGTTCAAAAACAAAACTTACTTAGTAAATAAATTGCAAATTTTTCAAATGTATTCTTTTTATTATCATGACTATTGATATTGAATTATTTATCATAAAATCATGTAGTTAATATAATTGAAACCATAGTTATATTTTTGACCGCAAAGTAGTGTTTATATAGAATTATTAATTCTTTAAAAAAATTGAATTTAATTTCTTAAAAAGAAAACACTTCATGTTAATTAAGTTCATGTTAAACATTGCTTTTCATCAAAAGCATTTATAGCGTTTATTTTTATTGAAAGCACACTTGAAAATGTGTCTTATTTATATGCAAGATTATACACACCATATATTAGTTAAGAAGTATACTTATTGCAATTAATTTTGTTAATTTCAAAACACAAACAGTTTGGAATAGCATGTTTCATAATTTGACGTCGTTAATGTACGTGGAGAGATTTTGCAGTATTCCATGCAGGACTTAAACATATAGCTTGACCCGCCTGAACCTAGAGTATCTTTTCATTACTGATAATTGTCTTAGAATGATTGAAAACAAAGAGATCGTGTCAAAAGATTGCTTAAAATTCATCTTAGATTTCGTTCGTTGCATGATATCGTAGAACAGTCACGTAGGACTTTCAGCAATTAAGTAATTTACACAGATTGTCCCTTCCAGTCGAGAAAATATAATTATATGGATACAAAACAGAAAGAAATATTGTTTTCCGGCTACCCTTCAAAGTCATTTGATTGTTACATAACTCAGATTGTGAGAGCTCCGGCTCCGGAATGTTGAAGTAGAACATTTCTGAATGCAAATTGCCAAGAGCAAACGCTTTTTCCTATCAATGTATCCTAAGATGATAGAGCGGTCATTGCATTAAACCCATTACATAATAATAACGTCATATTACGCCAATCGTACGACATTGTTAACTTGTGATTTTGGAATAATTGGAATTTATGATTATGAACCCTTGGACATTTTTAAAAACGCACAGAATATGTTAAGATATCAGATTTCGTGCCGTATCGTGCAGGTTACAAATATGTATTGTTTCATATTCGTAAGTTTTTGTGCCTTTGCAACTCCAAACAGCCGTAATGTCGGTAAACTTTGCGTTACAGGTGAAAATACATGCAAAGGACAATTTGCTTTTCAGATTTACAACATTTGGACTATGCAGATAAGTCAGAAAGAGAAAATGACCAGGGGCCGACCTTACGGATAATTAGAGCAGGGCGGTCATGTTTAGTTATGGAGATACAGGTTAAATTGATTTAATTACTATAAGGTCTACAGGATGTACCAAATGATTAATACTCAGAAAAATAAATGTATAAAAATACTTCCCGTTCCATTTTGAAAATCAGAATTATCGTAATTGGTAGGACATATCTTTGCCTTTAATTTGCAAGAAGAATAAGAGCATTTTGTCAATTTGTTACCAAGAAAGGGACGATTCTGTAAAGGCATCGATTTTGAAAACTCGCCAAGGATTTGATTTGTTGCCTTTCCATTTCAATGAAGACAGAAATCTGTCTACCTTAAAATATAATTTTACTTTCAAAATTGTCAAAATCTTTTGTTGAAAACTTTCTTTGACTTTTTATTTCATGAAGAAAGAACTTAATGATTATACTAAATACTTCCTATTGATTAAATAGAATTGTTAGCTATCGTTTAAATAGAAATATTACCTGCCCGTATTTACTTAGATGTGTCTTTATAATTTTGTTCACAAAATAAGTTCATGGCAGAAATTCATTTGTAGGAATGCTTAATCTATAAAAAATCATCTTTATTAATATGTATTTGCAATAGTCCTGTGTGTTGCCTATTGCATGCTTCTGAATGTCATTTAACGATAACTTTCTGCAAATTGGCAAATCATGCACTTATACGGAACTCAATTCAATTTGAAGAGAAAGGCTAATTAATCACGCGTTGTTTATTATGTTTCAGAAATCAGAAAACAGTGCAGGTAGATAAGCATCCTTTTTTGACATGACGAGTCACATATGTTATCTCACTTTTATATCTCCAAATCAGAAAATATTGCACTTACACACACCGTCTGCAAATATAATCAAAGTGTTTTATTACATAATGGCATTCTTATTTGCGTTTCATATCTAATGACATTGATTTACGATGCATTATAGTGACTCTCCGGACGAATAAATAACATGATCAAGGTTACAACAATAACGACTTATCAATTTGTTCCAAAATAGCAATGACATTATATTATTTTTAAAATAAAAGAAATGTCATTGTTATTGTGGAAATATGTCTGTCTGTAATATTAAAATATATACAGACATATTTCAATATATTTGGCTAAACGATGTACTAAATATGTGACCCATCATATCGAAAGAGTCCTAAAATGAAAATTGATTGTTTTGTCTCATCTGAAAGATTATATCTAAAGCTTTAAAATGACACCTTGCTTTTGGTTATTGGATGTTGGATTGCATAGTTACATCCAAATTGGTAAAAGGCATTTCAGACTGATTCAGAAAACTGTAGTACTGAGAAAATCGAGGTTGAAATTTTTGAACTGGTGAAAGGATTTTTATCTCTCTTTTTAAAACATGTATTTTTTTGTTTTAGATGTTGCAACCTGATTAATATGATAGAATACACTTCAAAGGTAATGTTTCTAAAGAAATTAGAAATTCGACCTTGGACGTGATTTTTGGCTATACACAGCTTCAATGGCCTGTATCTCGTAATTTACTATGCCGGTGTAATGAATGGTACAGTCCTACCCATTTTATTGTCCCCCTCCATTGACTTCAACGGAGTAAAGCGTGACCTTGATGTGTGATCGATACACGTACAAAGTACATACTATACAAATATATAGGTACCCGGACAATAAATGGGTAGGACTGTAGCATTCATGACGCCGGTATTAACTTACCTTTCGATATAACGGGTCACTAATGTGTCCCTTATTAATTGTAAAATATCACAGAATTATTAACTACTTGTGTGTAACGTTTTCTTTGGCGCATATATCTCTTCGCTTTATGAATTTCTCTGCTATCATAGAATAAATATGGGTACTCTGATTTCTTGTAAATAATATTCTTTAAATATAGCTAAAAGGTCTTGATTGACAGGTTTTGGAGTTTTGGTATTATACTAAGACGTTTGGGGTGTCATATGTCAGGTCAGGTAACCTATAAATAGTAATATTGCACGATTGGAATTCTGACACGTTTTACTTTACCAGGTCAAACAATATGTTTAATTTCCTTGCTGAATTTGACAGTTAGTTATGCTAATGGTTGGTGAAGTTTCAACTTTAAAAAGAATACAAGAATATAATGAAACATACATAAAGAAATGCCTAAATGTCTTCTTCACCTCCTAAGATTATCATATCCGAGTTTTTTTTTGTTTTAAACCACTTAAAGAAATACATTTTTATGGTAGAAGTCAAAATATATTATCAAAATAAACCAATCTTGCGGTATCAGGATAGTCAAATAGGTTACATTAACATTATCCATTCAAAACATTTTAAGTGTAAGTTTGTACCCAACATATTATCATTACCATAAATTGATAACTTGGTATAGAGTAAACGTGAATATATATGCGTAATTCATTATTGTTGTATCTTGTGTATTTTGCATCTTGTGCTTCGAGTGCAATGTCGAAAATTCAATTACACGATATAAATCCAGTTTGTCGTTGTTATGTGAACTACCTGACCAAGCAAAAAGCCCAGCTGGGCAGGTGTACTTTGAATGTTAATTTAACTGGATGTGTACAATAAATTTAGATTTAAATGACTAACTTTTATTTGAATGTAATAAAAAAAAAAACCTCGATGTAGTCCTCATTTATGTGTGACATGATTTATTTCTAACTAGATGAAAATGGTTCAAGGAATGAAAATGAATGAATTGAAAATAAAATTTACAACGGCTGCGATTTAATAGTAGCTTCTAAATTTAGGGCTAGGGATTTCTAGAACGCAAATTTAGGATTCATTTTACCTGTCTTTCTATTGGCGCATTAATATTGAAAATGTTACAACAAAAGTGCTCCTATAGTAATACACATTATTGTATTATTCTAAATCCGCTAGGGTTCACCTATTCATAGCAAAGGAATTTTAAGTTGATTTGATGCACTATTTAAACATAATTGAAATTATACGCGCGACACCGTGGAAGGTTACGGCGATCAAATATAATAGTAACGAGGCATAGCCACCATCGTCTGTACTCGGCCTCAAAAACATTTTTTATTGCTGACAAATACGTTACTTAATAAATCTGATCGAATCTTTTATATTTTATTGCTCACTATTAAGTAATGAGCATTTCTTTCTCAAAACTCACTTGGTCCAATACTTGCCGGCATGGTAAATTTTGAAGCAAAAATTCCTAATCCAGATTGATGAAACACTTTTGATGTAAATTTTTGATTCATATTACAGAGTTCGTGCAGTTTCATCGTAACTCCGAACATATGATCGCGGTTTAGATGCAGTGCACGGATATTATACAATGGCAATTGAAGAGGACTTTTACCAAAACCCATAAATAGTCCAAAGAATATCATATTGCGTTGGTCGCGCTGACAACCGATTCAACACTTAAAACAGCAGTGTAACATATTAATAAACAATGCAAATATTGTAAAATGCAGCTTAGGTTTGAGAAAGAAAACCTCGTGAATTTGGCCTCTTCATTCCATTAGCGGGTATAGATTTTTTTATAACAGTGTAAATATGAAATTATTGAAGATATTTTCATAATTTCTTATTACACTAATGGCTTCCTACACCGTTTGTATCATTTCAAAATATATATTTTCATCACGTTCATGTCCTGTGAGTTAGTGCCAGGCAAATCGCTCCATCAAAGCACTTGTTGATATTTTTTATTCCATCGAGAAGCATGGAAGTGAGGTAAAATAAACATCTATACCACTTAACAATGATATATAATATCAAGTACATCACTTGAGATATAGGAAAGTTATTCTTGTCTACATGGAACACTATGTGATGACCTTATTTGAGTTTGTAAACTATGTTTCTTGTTTCAGAGTCTCAGAAGCACACATATGTACTATGTACTATTAATAAAATAAAATAGAGAAAAGTACATCAGCTAATGTTTGAAATTAGAATATTCAATAGAGCAGAGTGCGGAAAATTATCAAAAATAACAAT
>JXSR01S075058.1:40247-50818 GCA_000969725.1 Ophiothrix spiculata | reverse complement strand
TCAACGCCCCACCAGTTTACAAAAATAGGGTTGTGATGAATGTGGAGTGTTTTGTGATGGTATATGACAGATTGAAAACCTCTTAAAACATTTTAGAATGTCATATACCGCCAGGGACCATTACACTTTTACCATGGTCCTGTTTTTGTAAACAAGGTGGCGTTGAAGGATCATTTTTCGTTAGCTTCCAAGCATTCTCTTGGGGAAGTCTAGCATCACCAGGACATTTCATTGCCTGCTTGTCACTCTATTACATATACACATTCCACATGACGACTCAACTTGAGCGGTGAAGTGACCTTGACCCATGTGTTGCCAAATTTGACCTAAAAATCACTTTTTTCGACCCATTTGTGTTGTTTCCCCCTACCCCCACGTGAGGGGGTTGATCCTATTCGGTGCTCAATTTTACACTTTACTAAATTACCTATCAGATCTGACCAAAAGCAACATACGTTTCCAGATAGTTTCCTTATAAACGCCTTGTATGGCTGAATAAAGTGTTTGTGCGGAAATACTTTAAATGGCTAGTGTAGATAATAATAATAATAATAAACTTGTAAGCTTTTATAAAGCGCCCCATGCCCGAAAACGCTGTACAAAACAAAAAAATAATGAACAAGAAAACACAAAAATACTGAAAGCATTCAGATGCTGTGAATAAAGTCTGGTGGAATAGGTAATGGTAAAAAAAGGAGAAGTTTGGCATGGTGTCTGTATTTTGCTGTTGTCATAATTTGGATGTCTCTGTTTACACCTGAACATCATTTGGTACTAAACGATAGGTGTACAGTCACACATGCGCATTGCAATCTAGGAAACTATGACCTTTCTAACCCTTGAATGTCGTAACCTATTACGCAAGATAATATTATTTAAGTGTTGTAAACCACATGGGTTGCGATAGTCGAGTGCTAGTAAGATTAAACTTGTTTATTTGAAGTTACCGTATACTCATGGACACAGACAAGATCCCTCCTGGAATAGTACCCAAATTCAACGCAAGTATGTTACAAATTTTGAATCACATGCATCTAGAATTTAATCCAAATCTAAAGATTATATTTATTGGTACTGAAAAGAATATTCATAATGATGAAGTGTAATTTAACAGAGCAAATGATAGCATAAACAAACTTCTTTTCAACATCATGATAAGCAACTAATGCAGCATGTAGTTACATTCGATGGAACTATTGGCATTGGCAGTACTGTAGATCTTACCTAGAGCCTAGTTCCTACGTAACCCTATCATAATGGATAAGGGTTACTAACTAGTCAATAGGAACTGTCAATGAACCAATTTCCATGTTGTTTTCTACTCAAATAGAATTAATTTGAACATAATTTACACCAAACTGACCTGTAAGTTTAAAACTCATACATACATGTAGATCATTATGGTGCATCTGACTTATATAGGCCTAAGGTGGCATGATTTGAAATGATCACGATTTCAGCTGTCATTACTATTGCCCTCATGAGGAGTCAACATTTGTATAAAAGTTTCCATATAACCATATGTTTTATGGTGGCTTGAATTATAAAGTTTATATACATCACAAATTCTCCATTTCTTACAGGTGGGTTTTTCTCAAGTTTGTTCTCCAGTTTATTTGGAAGTAAAGAGATGCGAGTTTTAATTCTTGGCCTTGATGGAGCAGGCAAAACTACAATACTTTATAGGTTACAAGTAGGCGAGGTAGTCACAACTATACCAAGTAAGTACATGTCGTCATGTGAGTGCAAGAAAGTTGTATCTGCAAAGGCTGCCTTGTGTTTTAATTTTCAAACTCCTAGTCACTAGAATTTCACATATCCCTCAAAATGTCTTTGCCATATGTCAGTGGCTCTTGAAATGGTTCTTCAGGTGACACCGGTGTCACCTGAAGAACCATTTCAAGAGCCACTGACCCAAGACTGGAGATTATACAGTGTGCAATCAAAAATTAATGACAAATGGCAGCTATATCAGATAACTTTCTTGCACTCACATGACGATGTATTCGTGCTATCTGAAAGCCGCCATGCACTGGCGGTCAAAAGTGTTTGTGCACACTTAAATATGGCAATTTACTCTACATGTGTTAGAAAACAACAGTCAATTACAAGATATTGGGAAAATATTCAATAAAAATATTTTTTTTTATAAAAAAAAAATGAAATAAAATAAAAATAAAAAGTTAAATTTTATTTTTAAGAAAACCCTTAAATGGTAGCATTTGATAAGTTTATAATGTTTGACCAATTTCTTGTGTTTTTCTTTATTTTTTGAAAATACCCTAAAAATCAGAGTTTACAATTACATTGTTTTTGTGACATCACTTAAAACCAAGACTTTAAACCAAGATACTAATTGTTGATTCCTGAAAGTATGGGTCAAAACATAGTTCTTTTGAGCTGTCAAATATTTGGTGCAACAAGTCTTTGTTATTACATTAATTCCAATGCATCTTCTAATCAACAACTGATGCTTGGTGTTGAAAATCACCAAACATTTGACATCAAAGAAACTTTTGTGGTGAATTGATTTTTCATCACCAAGCCTCTGTTATTAATTGAAAAACATTGGAACTATATATCAGATTATAAGATAACAAAGACTTGTTGCACCAAATGCTTGATAGCTCAAAAGAACTATGGTTTGACCATAAGTCCCGAAGGGAGACATAAATTTGATTTATTGATTTTGGTGCAAAAAACATCTTGGTTCACATACTTGGTTCAGTGAGAACAATGGAATAATGGCTATTGTTTTGAGGCACTTCAAACCGAGGTGCATTGTCCAAACCAAGATGTTTAATGACACCTTGGTTGAAAAATTAGTAAAATAGAAATTATGCACACAAAAACTTGAGATTTCCAAAATTTGTTTTCTTGTTGTGAAATTAAAGTGCTTTAAATATATTTTCATTTCATTTCATTCAAGGTTTATTAGAAATATATTGTAATCGCAGCAAATGCTGAATAGGCTTAAAACTACAAATCTATAAAAACATGCAAAGACATTAAAATTACATATAAAACCAAGTATGCAGTACAAGAAAGTTCAAATAGAGTGACTATGCTCATACTAATAAAAATGAGCTGAAAACAAAATTATTGCTTATTCCATATATTTACCATAAACGGTATTGCACTGTCAGAGTACCTCTTGGTCCGAGTTTTAGGCACAGATAATTTGTGGTTGTTTCTGAGGCTATAGGAGTTGACAACTTCGGCTCTGGACTTCGGAAGCCAATTACTAAATTGAAATATGATTATAATTACTTTATGTACACCGTGATATTTACCAATCATAAACTATTGTTTTCAAAGTACCTTCTTTCTCTCTCTCTTTTTGCAGCAATTGGTTTTAATGTAGAAACAGTAACATACAACAATCTTAAATTTCAAGTTTGGGATTTAGGAGGACAGACCAGTATAAGGTAAGACAGTGTTGCCAATGCCGCGGTTTACCCACCCAATTGGGCTACTTTGAATTTGCCTGCTGCGGATAAAATTTGTCCAGCACGGGTGCCCTATAATTGGGCTACTTTTGTCGCCATCTGCTAGCTTTAGTATCTTCCTATTTTGCAATATTTTTTCTATTTAGAGAAGTTTTGGATCTTTAATATATTCAAAATTTAAGTTTAGTCAACGACTAATTGCGTTATAACTTTCCTTAAGGGGCAATTCATGATCCACTTTTCACCCTCAAGGTCACCTCTATCAAAGTTGAGTTTTTTAGCCTATTAGAATCCTCAAGTGGTATATGTTACGATCCCCAAACCATTTTTTCATATGAGCTTGCATTTTTGAGAAAAGTGAGAAAATGTGTCATTTTCTAATTATTGTCGGGGCCCCGACAGTAATTACAACACAGTAGTCTATGGGGATTTTCAAAATGCTAAAAAGCTTGTAACTTGGAAGTGAAATTTTCAGTATTTATTAATGTTGTACTCTTCTTTTTATTTAGCTAGAAAAGAGGCCACATGAAAATCATGAATTGCACCTTTAATTGGATTAAAACATGATTAGTCAACTGAGGGGTGGCTTCAAAACTCAACCGGCGGTTGTCTGCCGGTTCTGGGCGGTTCAACCGGAATAAACAATGGCCAACCGCCCAAAACCGGCAGACAACTGCCGGTTGAGTTTTGAAGCCGTCCCTGAGCTCAATTAGTAAAGCAATCGCTTACAGTTGGAAGGTCCCAAAGTTGGAACCCCGGTGCCAAAATTGGGTGTGGTTTAAATTTCATTGGACCACTGGTGGAAGTAACTGCTATATTGTCTCATAGAAACTGGAACAAAACTAGGAGAGCTGGTCGAGGCTGCAATGTGTAAGTGTTGGCCGATCAAGGCATGTTCAGCACTTCTAAAACTTGATACAGGACCTGAAGTCAGTGCTCGATTTTTGCAAAAAATTAATCACTTGCACCTGTATGTGCAGGTGCAAGTGCAAGTAGTTTCAAAAAGTTACTTGCACAAAATGTATCTTGTATGCATATGGCAAAACAATTAATTATCAATAACATAAAATCACATAGCTTGGACCCCAAAAATCTCTATCAACGATTGCAGTCTCTATTCAGTATCGAAGTGATTACGTAACTCACACAGTTACTGGATCACGCGCATCCCCTGACAACGATAAGTACAACACCTTTGTGTGGTGTTCATTTCGATCATGGTTCAAACAAGATCGCGCTGAACCAGTTGTCGGGGTGATAATCGGATGACACGTAACACTTCGATTCTGAATTGCTTCCAATTATTGTAGAATGCCATTGCCTTCCATTTAAATGACAGTCTTTGTCAATTTATATCGTGGAGAGCAGGACAAAAAACTCACAAAATAGCATGAGTTATGACAGAAAAATAGGATCTAAAGTAAACACTGTTTTATGTCCACAATACTCTACATCAAACATAGTGATTGAAAAGTTACTTGCACCTGTGCATGTAGCCTGAAAATCTGACTTGCACCAAGAAATAAGTACTTGCATATGTGTAAGTGTGCAATTGTAAAATCGAGCACTGCCTGAAATATTGCATAGAGTAGAGTGGAGCTTACTTTAGATATATCTGTAGAACTCAACTGGCGGTTGACCATCTAGAACCACTGGTTCCAGATGGTCTGTTCCTATTGTTTTAACAATGGCACTGTCAGAACCACACTCCATAGTCACAATGGTCAGCGAACACCTGCACAGTGAGTTGTGTGGTATTGCAAATCAGAGAGGTATAGTGCACTGTAATCCCTTGTATTTTTTATTTATGTCATCTACTCATGACAATATTCTCTGTATTGTTTCAGACCATACTGGCGATGCTATTACTCAAATACAGACGCTATTATCTATGTTGTAGACAGTTTTGACAGAGACAGAATAGGCATATCCAAATCCGAATTAGTTGCCATGCTAGAGGTAAGTCACATGGTATGGGAAATCCAGGCAGAATAGGCACAAATCAGAATTAGGCCTAAAAAAAATTGTTTGATTGGCGTAACCCGACCGACCTTATTTTACCACCATTTTTTAGCATGGTAAAAAACCTCCAAATCCCAAATTTGATGGGAATCGATTCAAGGGGGCCCGAGATATGGCTTGCAGGACATTCAAAATGACAAATAAAAAAGATGTGTTACAGAAAAAGTGAAGATGTTTTTGTATATGTATGGTATATTTTGTATTTATATTGTATGTGAAACATAGAATTCAAAATTAAAAAAAAAACTGACCTACCTACCCTATTTTTTTCTTATATGTTACGCCAATTGAACAATTATTTTATTAGGCCTTAGTTGCCATGCTAGAGGTAAGACACATGGTATGGGAAATCCAGCCATGTGGTACAATCTACATGTGACTTATTTTGAATTGTTTGAACAATGTGATGTGGAATGGTGTTGACGTATGAAATGAGCAACTTGTAGGGTTCATCACCTGATGGACTTTCTAGTGGTGTTTGGTCTGGGAAAAACCTGTAACTTGGTGAATTCTACATGTTTATTATTTTGATATTATCTATAATACTTCTTGATCCTATTACAGGCATGGAAATTACTATCTTTTCTGAAATCAGCTTTTTCTTATTTTTAGAATTGTACACTTTTTGGCTTTTTCTTGTTAAATAAGATCAGCCTATTTTCAAGCTATTTGGTGCAAATTTTGACCCTTTCAGCTTTTTTTTTGAAAGTCAATTTTCATGCCTGAAATCAAAGCTTTACCTTGTGATGGTTTTTCAAACCACATCATAAATGTAGAAGAAGCAGCATGAGAGATTGTCATTCTTGGGAGGGGTTTTATTTTAATGATTTCTCTCCACTTTCAGCTTTCTTTTATTGTGACAAGAGAAATGTTAAACATTTTTTAACCAATTCGTAAGTGATAAAGGTTGTGTACTTTTGGCAAACAGTTGATATTATGTACCTCATAAATATTTATTAGGAAACCATGAAAGGCAATTGGTCAGTTAAACCTGATGCGTATGACAGTATTTTGCATGTACTTCCCCCAATAAGTGCGCGTAACACACACGCAGGCAAAAAATGGAAAAACTATCGCACCCCGTAATCATATCACTTATCAGTTGGAAATTCCCGGGGGAAATTCATATGGTGATCGAGGTGGAAGACATTTTGGGGCAATTAACACCACATTCAGTGAAATGTTTCTGAGGTATAGTAAAACAAATACAACAAAAACAAATACAACATGATTTATTTTTAGAAGTATTGAAAATTCCTGTTCCCTCAGTGTTGGATGCATGTCACTACTTCCCTGTGGTTTGCGTCAGGAAGTAGTCACACGCATCCAACACCTTGGGATCAGTAATTGTCACTACTTCCCACGTTGTATTTGTATACTAACCTACTTTCACTTCACTTTAATCTCCTGGGAAACGTATGTGTCAAAAAATAATGGTTTCCACTTACTCCAATTAGAATTGAAATTATATACCGCATTAATAAATTTAACAGAGTTGATTGGATAAAACCCGATCACATGATTTCAAATAACAATAACCAGATTAATCAAAGCCCTAAATAGTACACTTGAAAGTACTATATCGCTCATTCCGAAAAATTGGGTGCCAATGCTGTTGAAAAAAATGAAAAAATAAAGTTGCTCAAATATTTTTCTTTTAAGCGTTTTTTATTAGTAAACTAGTCGTGGACAATGAATCCAAGTGATTTGTCAACACCACTTCTATATTTTTTCTGTTACAAAGACTTACCCATTTTTACGTGGTGGGCAATGGGTGAGATACGTTACCTGCTCAATTTTTTTAAGTATTGATACTCGCCAATTTTTTGCATTTGTAGGCAAGTGTATGTGCATAGAAAAGTCATGAAACGGTAGTTATAAGTTCTGTAGAGGTCAGTAGTAACGTAGATCACGGTAACGTAGCTCACTGTTTTTGCATGTTTTAATGCACAAAACATACATTAGACAATTTACTTAGTAAATTCTAATATAAACGAAGTAGTAGTGTATATTTCTATCACATACTAAAATGGAATTGCTGCAATGCCTATGGTTACTGAGATATATGGTTACGTAGCTCACATTTCTTAACATGGTCGGTTCCAATTTTCATGTTCAACACTTTCTTTCGTCAAACATGAATAAATTTGACATTTTCCTTTATGGTTTTCAAATTCACTGGAATGTTTGCTGTCAGCATACTTAAATTTTGTTGGAATTGCTGTCTTCTCCATCAAATAATGGTATGCCAAACTTAAGTAACGTAGCTCACACGATGTTGGTGGAAAATGAATTTCGTTTTTGAATTATGGAAAGATGTCATCAAATTTGGAAATCATTGTTCAGATACAAAATGTTGATCGATTATCTGTTGAAAAATTATAATAGACTTGAAAAAGTATTATATACTAAAAGAAAATGAGCATGTCCAAAAGTTACACTTTTGCGATGGAAACTCATTTTTAGCTATTTTTCACGTTTTTCGCTACATTGAAGGCATAAATCAGAGTCATATAAATGGCATTAAAAGTATGACAAACCATATATGACCAAGTAGATTTTGACAAGCCCTACCCGAAAAATTGCAGTATTGGAAGAGATAAAGGCACTGGAAGGTTTTTGTGGACAAAAGAACGTAAAACATGCTATTGGCACCCAATTTTTCGGAATGAGCGGTATGGCGCTAAATAGTACTTTCGGAAATACTTTATAGCGCTTACTGCATTTTACTTATACGTAAAGCCAACTTTCATGCACAAAATTACACAGTCATCAAACTTATACGTGCAAGCAACTGCGCGCACTTTCCTACGCACGCATTCCTTGTAAGCATTGTGTGAGTGCACTTTTTCAAATGTTTTATTTTACATTAGATTTTTTTAGCACATGAAAATTACCGAAATTTATTAATGCGGTATATAAAACAAATATAGGGGCCTATACCGACTTTTTCAGATCTCTGGATTAAAACTATGATCCTTCAGTGACTAAAACTTTGCTATTTTAGTCACTTCAGGTTCATAGTTTTCACCAGTTATCTTCAAGCAGGTATATATTTGTATACTATTCTTAATTGAAACTCATGTAAGAAAATTCATAAATTCTATTGAACTTTCACTCCACTTCTGGCTCAGACACAAGAGGTTTTCTATGAGTCTTATTCAAAATTAAATCTTATTTGGTGAATAATTCTTGATCACTTGTCTTTTGTCCCGGAACTTTTTGGGCCGTATTCCAGAACGATGTTTAACTCTAAACGTAAGTCTAAACCGCAAGTTAGACCATCGTTTAGCTAAACGCAATTCCAAAAGAGTTGATAAATTTAGACTTATGTTTTAGCTTATCAAACGGTCGCTAAACCGCCGATAAATTAGACTTGCTCCGGGGGTAGTTTAAGGTGTGTTTAAATATACGTTTGCATGGACTGACTGATAATTACAATGGCTAATAATTTTTTATATGGCGAAGTTCAAATTTGATATTATGAAGGGGCAGTGGTGTAGCCATTCATTTTTATTAAGGGGGGGGGTGGCAAGGCGGAACAAAGATTTTTAAGGGGAATGTATGGTTTTACAACAATTTTCTTAATTTTGCACTTTTAGGCCTTATGATTGTTGTTAGATTTTGTATTGCAAAAATACCCAATTTTCTCAGCATACTTGCCATGATAACGGCGACCATATTTGATTTTAATGACATTACGGGAACATGTTTCCTGGATTAACGACAACACATTTTTCGTATACTGACATTGTTTGTTTGAAGATAATTAAAACAACGTGTCACACCAGAACTTTTTTTTTTCATTTTTGATTTCTTTAGCCTTCAGTTTAGTATTGAAAAATTGGAGTTCCAATTTTGGCAAAATAATCGCAAATTCTGACGATATTTTGACTAGTTTAAGGCTATATTTCAGTTTTATAAATAAAATCTAAAAAAGGAGGGGGGCCTCTGTAGTGACACACTACCAATCTAACCAAATGTCAGCTCCATAGCTGAAAAGATGGCTTCAAAATTTGTGTTCCCGTGAGGGGAAAAATGGCTGTGTTTACCATGGCAGCGGTAAAATGCATCTAGAAAATTGGGTAGGGGAGATGCAGGAGAGTTGAGCCACAAGGAGAGTTGAACCACCCCCATTATCTCCAGAACTAGACACTCATCTGGCTAGTTCTTCCTACAATGTATAATATCATTATCACTCTATGTTTTGTTTCACTGTAAAAAATAAATGCACAATTCATGCGCTATACCTTTTAAAGTGATTTGGACACGTTTTACCAAATTTTATAAACAAATACATTATCTTGATTTTGCAACTAGATGCCAAAAGCCCAGTAGTTTTTGTCTCTCGTCAGTAAAAGGTGTTTAAGTTTATGAGTAAATACTTTTGAGCTGATGTAAAGAAAATAGTTTAAGTTGGCTTTACAAAGAGATTACATAGTTGGTGATTTGGTGCATATGAGGAGAGTTGAGCCATTAGGCTAGGGGAGAGTTGACCATAGGAAATTCATGTGTTGTTTTGGCAAATAATAAATTTGAGTAGAATTATAGGCCTACTATAAAATTACTTAGAAGTAACCACAGTAACCACACTGATTATATTTAACACCATTTTAAAATAAGAAATACTAAAACGCAAAAACAAAAATATCCCAAATGTATTTTTTGTACTCAGTATTGTAATAATATGGTGTATCAAGTCTCCTTCACCACTGGTTCAACCCTCGTATACCCATTGGAGGTTAGCCACTTTTACACCTTTCCGATGAATAATAGGCTGCAACAATTGGTGCAACTGTCACATTATATTAAGTAAGTAAACCCTCCAAAGTTTTACTTCAGACATTTAGTTTGGGGATTCTATATTTCATCACTGCAGAATGGTGCAAAATGTAAAAAATGGCTCAACTCTCCATCTCCTCTATTGGTTTTCAACACCATACATCCCCAGCCCATTTAAAGGGGGGAACTCCCCAAATGTGTAAACTTACATATATTATGGTGCACCCCAATTTCTTTATAATACCTTCTTATGTACAAAAATAACGGTGTTTTTTGTCTTTTCTTCTGAAAGGAGTAAATTTACTACTTTTTTGAGCA
>JXSR01S075057.1:31663-43888 GCA_000969725.1 Ophiothrix spiculata | reverse complement strand
GTTTTTGTGGATATTTATTCAATGCGATATAATTTATTGTTGTAATCAATTATATATATTGCAGTTGAAAAGACAAACATAGCCCTTTGTTTCATCGCAGAAATCTCAACCGTTGCTCTAAAGCCGTAGGGGAAAGATGTAGATTGCTCTTGTTACCCCAATCAATCAATCAATCAATCAATCAATTTTATTCACAATATCGTACAGAAAAATATCATAAAAACACATAGAACAAGACTGTGATAGTGTGGAAACGCATACAAAAACCAAACAAAGCACAGGGTTAGGCATGCCAAAATCCAACTCATCAAGAATATACCTGCGCTGTTTTGGTTCCTCATGTAGCATCAGACATACAAAACAATTTCAATTTTGTAGCAAATAATTATATATATCAATCAATCAATCTTATTCACAATATCATACAGAAAAATATCATAAAAACACAAAGAACAAGACTGTAATATTGTGGAAACGCATACAAAAACTACAAATCAATTTTAATGATATCGGAATACCAATCCAGAAAAAACACACCAGACAATGCCACCTTAAAAGGTTTAAGGTCGTTAAAACATAATCTAATGTGTTTAATTACAGCTTTTTCCCAGCAACCATATTCGAGTAGAAGAACCCCCAACACCATTTTTAGAGATAAAAACATCAGTAATTGGTAACATGTAATTAATTGTTTTATTATGTTTTTTATCAATATTGTTTTTTATCCTTTAGTGTACACGAATTCTGTAATCTCATTGGTCAAACATATTTTAAACAAAACCCGTATTCATGATTTTCAGAAGTAAAAATTAGCCAAACCCTGAATATATCCCGTATTCCGTGACTAATACACAAACACTATATTGTTCGTTATCATTTGAGCTAGAAATGTGCTTGTGCGTCATTTAAGTTGCTGCGTAAGAGTGTATCGCATTGAATGTAGCGCTTACGCATTGGTCATGACGCAAGTGTACACGCCTTGAACAATACTCGCGCACCCGACCAAGCGCGCGGCATGGCTGTGACTTGGGTCTTTCCGTGCTTTGTTTATTAAGCTTTTATGACTAAAATTACGTTTTTGATGGTAAGTTTACCAACGAGATTATAGAATTAATGTACACTTAAAAGGATAAAATCATTGCCCCCTGCTTGTTCTCACGAAATACGGGAAATATCTAGGGTCTGGTGCCATATTCCATTCGGCCTGTCGGCCTCATGGAATATGGCACAAGACCCTAGATATTTGCCCGTATTTCGTGAACAAGCAGGGGGTAACTAATAGTATTTTGTAAGCAAACTCTAAGGGTACCCTCCGCCCTTAGGATAGGCTTCTGGTATTTCACCCGCAGTCAACTTAGGTTATATTGTATCCTCTCTGTGTTCCGTTTTATCGAAAGTCACCTTATTTTTAATCTCAATTCGATATTGCTATGAGCAATTTTATTGAGTATTCATTTATTTTTAGTTCCAGTTGTTATACTTATACTTCGTTTATCCAGTATAAACGTATAGCTGCGCGAGAAAATTAAACAATCGTTGAGCTTTTGTAAACATTGTAAAATTTCAATCTTTTTTGTTTCAAAGAGGTCTAAGTCTATTATTGGTGCATTGTGCTAAACATCACTTCAGATATGATGTTTGAAAAATACAAGTGTATATTTTGCATTTAACACCTTAACAACTCAATAAATAAATATATATACAAAAAGTTCCAAATATCGGCCATATTGAATGCTCGATTTAAGTATAATGATTATGCAAAGCCGAGATATACTTTGTCATTTTTCGAAAAATTTTATCAACAGCATCAAAATTCAAAGCTAAAAAAAAGAAACAAGTTTGTTTCTGGTAATCCGCGCGCGTTTCTGTTAAGTTACATATTTCCCGCATTAATATTTTTTTCGTATTTCGTATCAAAAAAAAATATTGTTGATAAATAAAACAATTCTGTGAAATAGCTTACTGGAGACTTGCGTAAAAACAAACAAAGATGCAACAAAACAAGTCGCATGTTGTATTATTGAACATGAAAGAGAAACCAAGGGCGGCTAAAGTTATAAACAAAACTTTTATGGTTAATAATGATATTAATAAATACTAATAGAAACCAAGAACATTGTTTTAATGTGTTTTTCTTTCTGCATTTTTGGTTAAAAAAAAAAGAAAATCCGCATATCGCATTGCATTTTCGAAAAGTAAAAAATAAAAAATAAAAAGCCGGAACAAACTTGTTTTTTATTTGGCCTTAATGATTTGTACATGTACGAGGGGATATTAAAAAGTTTTAAAGATCACCAAGAAGAAATACTTCCAGGAACAAATTTTATTATGTAACCATTAAGTCATCTTTAATTTACATAGCCACTGTGCAAAGTAACACATTTCTCCCACTTAAAACCTACTGTCCACAGACCAACTTTATAGAGGTTCTCTTTTAGCCAAAAATCCATATTATTGTATTTTGCTAAAATTAACATTTTCATGTTGGTCATGCTTTATAACGTCACAGTGAAGTCATTTTTTGACTGATTTCCATAATTTTGGTATTAATGGAAAGAAGAGATTCTTGCCTATGCCATAAAAGCAAACATTTAATTTCGGAGCGTATCATCATAGAAATACTGGACTGTAAACCTTCAAATGTTGGGATTTAATTTTACCACATATCTTTGATTTCTCCATTTAGTTTATATGGTTAGCGGAGGCAGGTTGTTGACATCTATCGAACATTGTATAGAAAGTATAAATGCCATTGATATCATTTTTGCACCATAATGTACACAAGTACAAATGACCATCCTGACAAAAGTTCATCGATATAGCTGTTTTCCTTCTGGGTAATCTTTAACACTTTTTGATACCCCCTCGTATGTTCGTTCGAAGTAGAAGGGAGTTGAACTTCCCTATCTTAAAGATGGTTCATATGAATTAGTTAAGATTAGACAATGTGAGAAAACGTCATAATATATATTCTTTTAAATTAAAAGCCTGTGGGTTTCACTGCACTATATAAATAGAGTTCCCTATAGTATCATCTCTTTGAGAGTGTGTTAACACAAAGTAATATTCAGAAATGAATTGAACAGTTTTACAATACCAAGGCCGGAAGGTTGCGGATTATTATTTGTATTTTTCTTGACGCCATTATCATGGAAAGCTTAGGTGTCGGAACTACTTAAAACTTTATCAATAAGGTTAATGCAGGTTACTTAATCTATTTAGGAGATTATCAATCAGGCAACATATCAACAATCGGAAACTGAGGGTCAAAACATAGTTCCTTTGAGCTATCAATCATTTGATGCAACAAGTCTTTGTTGTTAAGTTAATTCCAATGCATCTTTTAATCAATAATAAATGTTTGGTGTTAAATTACTAAACATTTGACATCATTGAAAATTTTGTTGTGCATTGAATTTTCATCACCAAGCCTCTGGAACTATACATCAGATTATAACATAACAAAGACTTGTTGCACCAATGATAGCTCAAAAGAACTATGTTTTGACCCTTACTCGTTTGTAGATATGCATGCTCTAAGCGTAAGATCGATTTTGAAATATGGATTAATATTGTTTTTTAAAGGCTAATGGATACGTGATTTGTATGCCGATTTTTTTAAGTGAATGACCGAAAAGGTTGCTCTAACCCTTGTCAAATACCCTTCGCGATAAAAAAAAAATGAATTGGCATTAAGCCAAAGAGTAACCATAACAAAATATTAACACCGTTGAAAATCTAGAAAAAAATCCAATACTAATAATTATGAACGAAAAAATTATAGCAATGAATAAATACTTCTTGGTTAATTCAATTTAAGGTTGTGATTTGTATATTGAATAGGACACTTAAAAATCCAGTTCAAGGTAGCTGTTCCAATCTGGTGACAAATTAACATGTATTTTGTCCATATTTGAGTGAAAGATCATCACCTACTTAAAGAAATTGAAGTTTCATTTATATACCCTCAGCCAACTTACTGCTCAGGGCAAAAGTTTGTCTGGCAGTGACACATAGAAACCTATAACCAATATGATATTTATTTTTGTTAACAATTTATTCAAGTAATTTAAGACCATATTTTAAACGAAATGTGATATGGGTGTGTACATGTATGAGGAAAATATGTGAAGACTCACCCCGAAAAGAGGGACTTTGCGATAGAAAACTTTTCAAGATTCAGGTGAAAATAGGCATCAAAACATTTTTAACAGCAGACTTTCTGTTGTAAAATTTGATCGCCTTGATCATTTTCAACAAGCAAGGTGTCATTTTAAAGCTTAGCAAATCCTGCAACAGATGAAATTAAAAAAAATCAAAATTGATATCATTTTCAAAGCCCCCTTTCGGGGTGAGCCAATACATATGCGCTTTCATGTGGTATTGAAAATCTTCATTTGTTATTGTTAGATTGTGAGAAATATAGAGATTGCTAGTGCTGATATATACCACAAATTGTTGTACCCCATGGCATACTTAGTACAAGCAATTATTTTAGTGATTTCAGTCCATTCGTTATCGTTGATCTATTTTTTGTCTACTAGAGCGGTAACAGATGAGGTATAACAATTCATATATCCATTTTATTGGGATTCAAAATATTTTAACATATTTTAATGAACATTCAGACCATATAAGTCATATTCGTTTGCGTTTTTATGCGACAGGGAATCATCCGTTAAGGGGGTGGTAACCACCTCCCACCCCTCTTACTATATAGTAAACACCTATGCATACATACGTTTTATGGCAAGAGAAAACCCAAAAATGTGACATATTCACCGCATATGTTTAACATCTTCATTCGCGACTTTTCGCCTATTTTGCAGCAATCCTTGCATAGACTTACAAAAATAACGATCTTATATATGCTAATATAATTCAATCAGGGGATTTCCGAACAAACAGGTATCAGACGAAACAGATTTATCAGATTTAAAACATCTTAAGCTGTAACAAGCTTTCCAAGAGGAATAAATACAACGACGTAACAACACTGTGCCTTGTAAGCTACAATCTAGGGGACAAAGGTTTAAAAAGAAGTGGGTATGTATCAAATAGCGAAAAAAACATATGATATGACATATTTTAGTTTTAAAAATAAGGAAGTGAATTAACTATTTTTGAAACTAAATTAAAAGATGTAATCGGTTCTCTATCATAAGTTCTCGATATTTATAAGAACTTTATGAGAAGCTTTATATCGAATGTATATAAGCATTCTTTTCTGATATCACCTGTGTATAAATCAACCAACAACGTCTGGTATTGTACATGTAAGTCCTCAATATACTAGTAAGTCGTAGTTGTCGTATGTTTTGAATTTAGATGCTTGAAAGACGCTAAACAGACGCTAAAAAATAGCGACTCTGTTTGTGTCTAGCTAGGCACTAGCTTCCCCTTGCTGGTATGCCACTGGTTTTATATCGTTTGGATCCGGATTGTCAATTTACATAACACAACTTGTTTTTACAGATTCAAAAAACCAATAATCTACCGGTTATATAATTTATATTACAATAGCAAAAATAAATTTGCTTGATTCGCCTCTCTTATTAAAATACCTGAGGCATAATCGGCAGTCTGTGCATTATGTAAGACGATTTCCCTGCTTATTAAAAATCAAATAATACCGGGGGGAAATCAACAGTATTGAGCCTTGCTTCAAAACCGTTTAAAACATTATTTTTACGCATTTTGGAGTGTTATATTTTATTGTCTCGGCGTTGATCATGCCTTTATACGTGCGTGCATGCGCGGATGAAAATTAACTATTCTAGCCTTCTACAAATAATTCAACAGTTACCTATTTAGACCATAATCATATAAAGATGTAAATATTTACCGTAACAGGAAAACTGATTTTGTGTTATATTTGTCTGCTGTTGCAACCCTGAAACAATCATTGATACCTTGCATTCACGTTTTAATGTCGTGGTTAATCCTAAAAGTAAATTTTTAAAAAAGAGGTAGATTTAGAACATGTAGAAATATCTGCTATTAAACGTTGTCCGTAATCCAAGTTCAACCATAAAAATGATAATGTTGGATTAAAACGTCATTAATATTGCAAAAATAACTGTTGTCAATGCTTAAATTTGAATAGAATAATGGATATTACCTATTGTTTATGGCAAAGTGCTCATTAGTCTGTTAACCCTTGTCTAACCAGGGAGGGGGGGGGGGTGGTTGTTGCAACCCCGAAGGTTTATCCCCCGCAGCATAAAAACGCAAAAGCAACCCACCCCAGGCTTTTGGGTGATCTTTTTTACACCCTTTGCGGTTATTTTGATGAAAACAATTAGGGAGTACAGCCTAAGGTAAAGTTAGGGTAGGCCGTCAAAGTTGGGGTTTAGGATGGGTTGTTGTAACCCGTTGACATTTTTGACAAATTCAAATCGCCATTTTGAAAAACAAAATGCATGCTATGAGGCTGAAACTTGCAGTGCATGTTAGAATTATAATTTCCCTTTGTTATTTCGGCCCAAAAATGCGATGTGTCTGTTTGCCACATTTGATTAATTTCTATAAAAAACACTACACTCAAAGGTTCTGCAATGGTTTGAAACCAATAACTATTTTCAATCTACAGTACTATGTCTGATATATATATTCTAACAATTCAGGGGAATAAATAACAAAAGAAATGTTTGTAGCTTTTATTTACACAACCAACTATCTCCGCTAATTGTAGCTAAAATTTAGATATATTACTAGAGATGTTCATAGGCATTAGATAAACTGTCAATTTTTATTTTAAAAATTAGTCCGGACCCGGTGTAATGAACTACTGTGACAGCTTCCGTGTGACTGAGCGTCCTACGTGCTATCCAATTGTGTAGAACGTACTTGTACATGTGAGATCAATTAATCAGTGATTGCGACTTATTCCGTTGTCATGATTAAGATATGGTTACCCAGACAATAGTGCTGGTAGTGAAGAAATCATATGAACAATAAAAGATGAACACTAAAAGTCTTAATGTATTCTGAGAATAAGTTTAATTTCACATCTTCTCAGTCAATTACATACAAAAAAAAGAATAAATATCACTTCTGAATAATAGTTCATATCTTGATGATTGTATAAAGTACTGGTGGAATTGAATTCTCAATATACATGTATTTTAATGGGATATATAACTCTTGGTTTTCAAAGATCTTTGAAATTAATTTAATGGTATGCATACACTTGTATTAATGTGAGCTAACATAAGGATTCAGTTTTCATGGTGTTAATAAGAACTCTCTTCCATCACATCTGAAAGATCAGCAGCATAGCATCTGGTATCCAATTGTTCTTTGATGACGTTTACATTGGTAAGTTCAAATTGTAGCATAGAATCAGGTACAGGTATCTCTTTCTTTGACGTTGTTCGCTTTGGCGAATCAAATTGAAGACATAAACCATATGGCTGAATAATAAAATAATATTACACAGGAATTTGATCAACATCACATTAAATATTTAATGTTCATGTAGATGTTGAAATTATCAAAGTCTATTTATAACATTTTTATGAAATAATGTCATCAACTTGTATCATAAGTCTTTCACGAAATTAATATGCATTTCAAAGTCATCTTCACATTAATTGAAATAATTACATTTACAAATTGCATTGACAAAAATGATGTGAAATTTGTCATCATTGAAAATATATAATAAATCAAATAATATTTTGATGAAAAGAATATCAACTAATCAGCTATCAATACACACAAAAATTGAAACTATTTTTGTCTCAACAATTCCAAAAATCCTTCTGATTAAATAAAGTTCAAAATCACTCATTCTCATAAACTAAATTACTCTTCGTCAAAATGGTCTAAACTAGTTGTATTCTTCACAAAGACGTTTTGTTCACAACATAATTTGGTGTGCAAGAATTCAATTTTTGCTGCACAAAATATTTATTGAAATCATAAATTAAACAAAGAAAAATTAAAATAAATGTTACACTTGCACGTCAAAATGGTCCAAATTAGTTGTATTCTTCACAAAGACTTTTTGTTCACAACATAATTTGGTGTGCAAAAATTCAATTTTTGCTGCACAAAATATTTATTGAAATCATAAATTAAACAAAGAAAAATTAAAATAAATGTTACACTTGCACGTTAATTCAATTTGCAGTATTTCTACTAAGAAATTGGTGTAGTGACAAATATAGTTGGCAATATCCGACATCCAGTAAAGTTATGAATCCACAAGGAGAAAGCTTTTGCCGCTCTGGAAAACACTGGCTTGTAAAACAAAGCAAGGTGCGCCCGAGAAATCTCCTGTACAGAGGTTTCTTGCATAAAGAACGCAGGTTTGCAGAACTGAATTGCATTTCACAACATGGATCTACTGATGCCCTATTTTGGATAGAAAATACAGTCTCTAGCCTGGACTCTGGCATTGTTTTGAGCCTTTTGTCTGGACCCAACAACAAGATCCAACCTCTACCTTGGGTTAGGAATAAATGCACTGAGTTACTGCAATGCAACACCCAACATGAAGAAGAAGATAATTATTAAACAATCACTGATCTGCATATGAATAACGACTCAAAATAAACTAAATATCGGAATTCATGCACGCCCATTAAGTTGCCTAATTAAGGTGGGAAAACTATAGGCCTATAAAATTGGAGAAAACATCGATATGTGACATCCGTGTAGTTCAATTAGACCCGGACTCCTGGTTATGGGGGACACTCAGTCTCATTACACCGGCAATCATCGTATCCTGTCGCTCAACATGATTTTTTTCAAAACAAAAAGGACATCCTTACCGCTGTAGTTATCACTGCGATTTATCGTAGATTAACCACCAACCATAGACCTACCTACTTTCAGTGACCGACAGATTTAGTGTTGATAGCACATATCAACATGATAACAATAATAAATATTTCAGTCGTGCTTTTCAATAAATACCATACACCATTTGAGTCGCACTGCTGGGCTGATTATTTAATAATTGTCGGCAATCCATGAGTCTTGAGATAATCATGCTAAAATTTAATGAACACAAAACACTGGAAAATTAGGGAAATATAACTACTTGTGTGAGTATAACATGACTTAAAACATTGCTTTATATTTCTGTTTTGTCTTAGACTAGCGATCAAGTTTGTAAATGGTGACATACCTTTTTTTCTCTGTGTCTAAGGTCAAAAAAGGGAAAAATGTGTCAAATATCAGTTGAAGTGTCAAATTGTTCGTCTTGAACAAGCGATCAAAATTGTCAATTGTAACCTTTTTGTTCAAGGTCAAAAGAAAGGTCAAATTTTCAACATTGTCCGATTTCAACAATTAAGGTGTCAAATTATTGAACAGTGGTCAAAGGTGTCAATGGTGATTTCCATCGTCCGACATTTCTTTAAGTCAACGCCTGACCTTTCCTTAAGTCAAAGGTCAAAAGAACGGGCATATGTTCAACGTTGTCTTGGCATTTAAAAGGAAGGCAATTGGCAGAGTCCGTGTCATTTTAAGTCACACTAGTTGTCTAGTTATTGTTTGTTCATTTTTTATTAACTCTAGCATTGATATTGACAACAATCTGCACAATTGCCATGCAGGTTGACTGCTTATAATATATCCCATTCCGGTATTATTATAGCATTTTCTAATTTTCCTGGGTCTTTTTTTAATAACATGTCTTTAGAGGTAGGGTGGTTACCATCCCCCTGTTTTTTGAAATCTACACGGCCACAGTTTAATTGTTTAGAACTAGAGTATAGGGTTAGGTCAGATACCAAGATCATGAAAATCGGTTGAGGCTTTACGTTATTATGACGTCAATAAATATTTTTGACCGGGAAAAAAATCAATTTTTGGTAAAATTGCATCTCTTTCAAATGTTTTAAATAAAAATTTGAAATATCAAAATTTGTTTGTTGCTAATAAATGAAGTAAACGACAATTCTTACGTGGTCTGTAAGTTTCAAGTCCATACCATGCACATCTTTCGAAGTGGCGATTTAAATTTTTCAAGATTGCAATCACACCCCTCCCCCCTATAAACTTGAACATTGACGGCCTACCATAACTCCCACCTTAAGTGGTAAAACCGTGTTTTTTTAAATGAGCACAAAGGATGTAAAAACAATTACCTACGTGCTCTGGGTCGGTTTGCTTTGCGTTTTGTTGCAATTGACGATCATTAGTTGGGAACAAGAGGGTTAAAGTATTTGTTATGTCTGGTTCATCGAAAAGTGTATATTCTAAGGCACATTGCTCATTTATCTGTACTTCAATTATCATAGAACCAAAATTCATTTTCAATATTTCTGCTATGTAGTTATCGCAAGCGATGCAAATAAAATAATTGCATCGGACTACTGCATCGGAACTGGTCTTTTTATTTTGTTTATATGATGACAGGAAATTGTATTAATATAGTTGTGTGAACTTATTATTGTTACTATCAGTCTGTCGAGAGGTGACAAAATTTCGCCTTCTTCTATCCGATATAATGCATAATTGATATTACAAAATATTGGTTGCAAGATTTGTTTTATTGACGTGACCTGCCAATAAAGCTGACTTTGAACCCTTATTATTTGAACAAGGAGAGAACAAATGCAAAGTGGGAACCTGGGTATGAAAGGAGTTTTTCCTTTATAATGTGAGTGATTTTTTGCTATTGGTTAAAAAATGATGCATTATATGGTATTTTCTATAAAAATCAACGATTTTGAGCCTTTTTAGACATATCAATTTCAACCCCTACATCAATATTATTTTAGAAGATAAAAAGACGTCAGGTTGGTCATTTCCACTAGCAAAAATATGAAAACTCAGATAGATGAAATGTTGAAAATATATATTGCCTATAATACTTTAAAAATGAAGATAAAACAAGGAGAAATAAATACGCTGATGTGGTGTATGAAAGGTACCTAATGTCGGTTCTTCATACTTGCCTTCGATTTGTATTGCGATAAGCAGGCATCAACATTTCGATAACAACTACCTTTTGTACCTTCTGACGTCAGCAGTGTGCATTGATCTGATAGCAGGGCTCACAGCTAATGTTTTGAATGGTACCACTGGCCGCTCGCTGTGTTGAAATAAAATGCATTTCATGTGAAATGTAGTGAATATTGAAATACATTTTTCTGGATTAAAAGTTAGCTTTGTGTTTTTTTAATATAAATTATGTCAAAAATTCGAGAATTTCATTCTTGACTGGTAAAAATTGAAGAAAAAACAAAACACGCTTTGATGCAAAATATTTTATTCTCTCTGTTTACGATGATTGGTTATACGCATGCGCAATCATTGCACATAACCATATAAAGTAATGTTTGTAAATACCTATTGAACACACAGTCATCCAGCTAGCCACGCTAGTCCAGTGGCAAGCGTGGTGACTCATAATCTCAGGACCGAGGGTTCAAACCCCGTTGGATTCGTTTTGGAAATTTCATTTTTTTTTGCGAAGCGTATTGGTTTTTCTTCATTTATTCACTGTAACGAATGAAATTCTAGAATTTTTCGCATAATTTATATATAAGAACCAAAAATGTTACTTTCCAGTCTGGAAAATAAATGTGGAATGCATTACATTTCGCAATACAAAATTATTCCTTGCAGCGAGGGCCAAGGCCAGTCAAAGCAAGCTCTGACATGAGAGTCTCGCAGGTTTCTGACGTCAGAGGATGACCCGTCGTGACCAAAGGTAGTACAAGTCGAACTTTTCATGCCCAGCTGTCGCAATACAAATTGCAGGCAAGTACGAAGAGCCGATATTAGATACCTTTCGTACATCACATCAACGTATATTTTTCCTCTCCTTATTTCTTTACTTTACAGGCCTTACAGGCAAAATATATTTTTCAAATTTCATCAATCTGAGTTTTTATATTTTTACTAGAAGAATCGAGCCAACTGACGGCGTTTTATCTTGTAAAACAAGATTGATGTAACGGTTTAAATTTGGTTGCTTAAAAAGTCGTACAATCGTTTATTTTTATATAAAATGCCATATAATGATTGCTTTTTATCAACAGCAAAAAAACTCATATGCATTGGATTGAAAAAACTCAACATGTTCATACCCCCGTTCCAAATTTGCATTTGCTTTCACCGTTTTCAGATAATAAGGGTTCAAAGTCAGCATTTTAAGCAGGTCACGTTAGTTACTTAAAAAGTCTTAAAATCGTTTATTTTTATATAAAATGCCATATAATGATTGCTTTTTATCAACAGCAAAAAAACCCATATGCATTG
>JXSR01S075055.1:48602-59413 GCA_000969725.1 Ophiothrix spiculata | reverse complement strand
TTAACCTTTAAAATCGGACAAAGTTGAATATTTGACCTTTCTTTTGACCTTTGACCCCTAGGGAAAGGTCGGACGATGGGATCACCATTGACACTTTTGATCACTGGTCCATGACGAAAAATTTGACAACTTAACCTTTGAAATCGGACAAAGTTGAAAAATAAGCAACATTTTATGCATAAATTATGCAAATTAGATACTTAATTAGCATATTTTGCGCTCAAATTGCAGCTGGCATAAGCGCAGCTCTATCCATACCTACCCATTAAATTTCATGAATGTAGGGTGCACGGTTTGTAAAATATCCCATTTAAAGTATTTTATGCATAAATTATGCTACATTTTATGCATAAATTATGCAATTTAGGTACTTAATTAGCATATTTTGCTCCGAAATTGTTGCTGGATCAAGTTTGGCTCCGGGTCTACCAGTCACCAAATATCATTAACGTAAGGCATGCGGTTTCAGAGATACGCGTAAAATAAAATTCTCCTTCGTTTAGGAGATATGGCCAAGTTTATCTATGAGATTCTATAGGATTACGCGCCATCTTAAAACGCATCGTTTTCGTTAATTAAATGGCCGATCGAGCTGATTTTCGCATATGTAATGCGCCATTCAAAATAAGGTGGGGTTAAAATTTTTGAAGGGGTGGAGTTTTAGCAAATACCCCTTTTGGAAAATTTCTGAGTCCCTAAAATCACATATTTTCTGCTTAAAAACCAACTAAATTTGCATATTTTGCGCCAAAACTTTCAGAGAAAATTACTAGCCACCCTTAGCACCTGTCCACTGACTTGCATCGCTCTACGCCTCACCAGTTCTGAGAAACGAGCCCGGTCGGAAGGACAAAAAATCGCATATTTTCTGCTTAAAAACGACTAAATTTGCATATTTTGCGCCAAAACTTTCAGAGAAAGTTACTAGCCACCCTGACCACCACTCCACCGACTTGCATCGCTATACGCCACACCAGTTCCGAGAAATGAGCCAGGACGGATGGACAACCAGAAAACATAATGCCTCTGGCGGAGGCATAAAAAGCATGTTTTCACCGGGATTCGAACCCATGAGCTCTGACCTCCCAAGCGAGGCACACCACTAGCAGTCCACCACAGGGCTGCTGCCCGGGCAGCGATTTTGTCCCCATATGCAACCTGTGTCTCATGGGCGTCTTTTGAGGGGGGGGGGGGCAGGGGGACATGTCCCCCGCACGTTTTGAAAGGTGGGGGACACAATTTCAAATGTCGCCCCCCCACGGTTTTTATTAATTTGCAAATTTCTTCACATTACCCACAAAAATATGTGTTAGGAACACCCATAGAATGCAAAAAACGCTAGGGCTGCAGGAGCCCCTGACCCCCACCAAGGGTCTTTGTCTTCACATTACCCACAAAAATATGTGTTAGGAACACTCTTATAATGCAAAAAATGCTAGGGCTTCAAGGGGCTTCGCCCCCTGACCCCCACCAAGGGGCTCTGTCTTCACATTACCCGCAAAAAAATGTGTTAGGAACACCCTTAGAATGCAAAAAACGCTAGGGCTTCAAGGGGGGGCCACCTGATCCCCACCAAGGGGCTCTGTCTTCACATTACCCACAAAAATATGTGTTAGGAACACCCTTAGAATGCAAAAACGCTGGGGCTTCAGGGGGCCAAGCCTTCAGGGGGCCAAGCCCCCTGACCCCTAACAAGGGGCTCTGTCTTCACATTACCCACAAAAATATGTGATAGGAACACCCTCAAAATGCAAAAAAACGCTAGGGCTTCAGGGGAATTCGTCCCTGACCCCATCAAGGGGCTCTGCCCACTGGACACCTGCAGGGGGCTCCGCCCCCTGGACCCCCACACTTCAAAATGAAATGACACCCATGCCGTGTCTATGACTTATTTGGACTTAGGCGCATTTTGGTGATTTTTGACAGTGACCCAAATTTTTGACACCATATGACCTTTAACTTCAAGACCCTTCACCTCAAACCTAGTCCACCACCCATTGATCATTGCTACCAAGTTTAATTTGAATTGAAGCAACGGTTTACAAATGACAGTCAAAATAAGGCCAAATTGACAATTCTATTTTTCAACTTGACCTCATATGACCTTTGACCACACCAACAAATGCAGGTTCCCATGCTGCACCCATGACCCAAGTTTGGTATACAATTGGATCGATTGAGCCCATATTTATTGGTCGAGCTATGAGTTGCAAAAATATTGGGCGAGACGCAGTCGAGCCCAATATTTTAAAACTCATAGCGAGACCAATAAATATCGGGCGTAAATCATCCAATTTTATCATTATCATGTTTTGGATCCAATATTTTCCCACACTTGGACCTCAAAGCATGATAATGGTCGAAATCCATCAAAGTATGCAGGAGTTAGAGGCAAATGTCAACCCTTTTCACAACGTCGACGACGCCACAGACATCCACTACAATGCCATAATCCTCCTCCTACTTTTCAAGCCAGGGGGATAAAGAGGAGATTTCAAACTCCTTATACTCTGTAAATCTTAAAGTATGCAACAAGCAAACGCTTACCGCTCATAAACCAATATGAAGTAAATTTAGTCCGTATTTCTTGAATCATAACAATGTATATACCAAATCTTGCTGAATATTCAGATTGCATCTTACGCACACTATCTTCAGCTCTGTTATTTGTCTATTAGTTCATATTTTGTAGGACTGCAGATAAATATGGCAGGTTTTGATTTACAAATCCAACATATAACTCGCTCCTTCAGTTTTACCATCTTGGCTGATGGCTTGATCACAAGTGCCTTGACTCACTACTCCAAGGAAATGGTCTCGGAAATGTCCAAGGTATGTGAAGCAATACACATTCGCAAGAAGAGGGTCAATCGCTGCTCATTAACAAATATCAGAAATTGTGGTAGCGACTACCATCAAGTTTCCCAGGAGCAGTGAAGCAAGGCATGATCAGCCAAGATGGCGAAAGCCGAAGTAGTGCCTTGGTAATATTTTGGATTTGTCACTCAAAACCTATCATACCCTATTAGTCCTGTGTTTGTATCAAATCCAACCACCTCCATATTGGTTTTCCATAGCAGTTATATATTTCAAAGATCTCCACCAGTAATAAATTCACATGAAGGTTTCACACCATGATTTTGTGTAGATCAAGTGGCTACAGACTTGCAGAACACTTTGATTGCTTACATTCCTCATAATCCAAAATAGGACTGTTTGCGAATTAAAATCAAGCACTTTTCATTGCAAATTTAAAATTTGTATTTTGTATTTAAGGTGGCCTAGCACAGATACGGTGTTGGACACGAGTGAGCTGATGTCAGCGGTGTTGGACACAATTTCGAAGTGTTTATCCCGGGCTTTTAGCATACTTATTGGCGTACTGTATCTTGCGCTTTAATAAAACGCGATCTTACATGTGTGTCATTTTTTATATTCACACATAAGACCATGCGCGTTACTCCTCACGGCGCAGGGCTCAAAACGCAGAGTACTTAAGGTGTTACTCATTGCTTAAAAAATGCCAGTTTTTGTTTTATCTCAAAAAGTAAGTCGGTGACCATATTATTACGTATTTTTGAAGAACTATATAAGGACCAAAACATATGTGAAAAAGAGAGAAAAAATAGAGCCGTTTTTGGCCGATTTATTTTGATTTTACCATAGAAGTTTGACAATGGTAAAAAGTGGTAAAACATAGTGTTTTTGAAATGGATTTTTCACAAAAACTAAGTCGGTGACCCCCTTTTTTATTTCAGAAATGTGATCAGCACATATGAAAACACCATATATCAAAAAATAAGACAAATAAATAGAGGAATTCTATCTGTGCTAGGCCACCTTAAAAGGTAGGTATTCCGATCTGGTGAAAAATTTAACATACATTTTTTTTCATATTTGAATGAAGGGTCATCACCTACATAAAGTAATTGTAAAGTTTCATTTGCATACCTTAACCAAATTAATGCTACAGGCAAAAATACGTCTGAGATTGGCCCATAGAAACATATAGGATTTGTATTTTTGTTAACAAAATATTCCAGTAATTCAGCACTTTTTTGACCATATCTCTTCAATAAAACATAGTATGAGCGTGAAAATTCACAGGGGTTATGTGAAAAATATGCGCTTTCATGTGGTATCAAAATCTCCAATTTGATTTGTGGGTGAAAGTGATCAGAATACACACCTTTAACTGAATAAATAGAGTTACTTTTTTTCGGGGAAGGGTAATAAGCAGCCAAGTTAGCTCAAACGGTAAGCTACTAAGGCGCTTGCTTGCGGTGCGTAAGGTCCTGACTCCGAACACCGCTGATGCCAAAAGATGAGTGTGCTTGCAATATCCTTGGACAAGGAACTAACTGCTAATTGTCTCGTAGAAACCCATACGAAACTAGGGGAGCTGATCCGAGGAGCTGATCCGGGCAGCGATGATACGTATGTGGGCTGATCAAGGTTCAGCGCCCCTAGAGGTTGCTGCAGAACCTGAAATGATGCTTGGTGTGGAATGGCGCTTACTTGGGCCACAGTGGTCAGCAAACACCTGTAAAGTGTGCAGAGGCTGAGTGGAATTACAAATCGGGGAGGCATAGCACCCTACAAACCCAAGTATTTTTTTAATAAAGAGATCCACAATTTTTGCGATTTTAATTGTTGTAGAAATTACTATATTTGCTGATTTTCAGGTTCATTACTCCGAGATTTGCCAGGCAATACCTGTTTGTTTTCAATGAGTTGAGATGTCACCCTTGGTCACATAATATACCAAACAGTCAAGCTCGTAGATTTAAAACATTCTTTTTTACTCAAAAGTTTAAGTAGGGCTATGTAAAGTTGTCTTAAATTATAGACATTTAAAGACCAGAACACCTCAACCAGATGTTCTGGATCCAAAGGACTAAGAAATTTGATGTTGACAGTACAGGCAAACCATGGAGGGAAAAAAACACGATGATCAAATTCGCTTATTAATGATATGAGCATCTTGAATGTAATTGCTCCTTTCTAGATCTGGGTTATCTAAACCATTTTCTAAATAATGCAATGCATCAAGTTAAATATATATACATTTGAAACAAGAAACCAAGTCAATGACATGATCAGTTGCAAGTGTTTTACATTAGAGTCCCCAGTTGAATTCATAAATTGAACTCCCTATAAAAGTGGACAACATTTTTGACGATCGTGTGAATCTTTGATGATGTTGTTGTGTTTTGTTTAATATAAACTTCATTCATTGAAATCCATTCAAAGAGGACACTTTGATAGAATATTGAAATAAAACCTTTCAACTGGTCTTAAATAGTCTTTTGTAAATGGGCCATGATAATTAAAATATTAAAAACATATATCGTGTAGCTGAAATGATTTACAGCACAAGCCAGAATTTCAAAACTGTTGAATTTGATTTGAACATACACTGAAAGTAACCATTCATCTTATGTTAACAAAAATTCAGTACACAGGGCCAACAAGTATCATGTTGTCTCATGTACATGCAATGTGGGCCCTTCTAGCTGCACTTTTGTCAGCATTGAGAAATGATGGCTTTTAAATAATAAAGCCTGATTTAATTAGTAGTGGGTAGATGTCATTATTTGGATGTCCCACCTTAGATATCATTCAAAATCGGTCAATATATTACAATCACATATTGGGACTATTTCGAAAACAGTGAATCTGGTCAACAAAATTGATGGAATTTGTTAAAAATCAGGAATAAAATTCAAGCTGGTAGTTATGGGGCCATCATACTTGTTTCATCTGGACTATTCAGTACACAAACTTCCAAATCAACAATCCCAAGAGAAGGGAACCATCAGTAAGGAAGTTACAGATCTGATGGGGGAATCGGTATTTACAGTGGAACCTTGTTAACACAAAATCTGTTAATACAAAAACCCTGATAACACAAAATGGTTGTTTGGTCCCAAGTGTGAATTTTTTATGCTAATTCAGTTGGATAACAAAAAATTCTGATAACACAAACAATAGTTTTTGTGTTAACAAGGTTCCACTGTATAGCTATTTTGTATTGCGCACAAGAGGCTCTGTAATCGTACCTCCAGATTATTTCATTGCCAAATTTTTAAATACGTGTAAAAAAGATTCTTTTCCTTGCCCTTTTGGCCAATTTTCAGCCTCAGCGCATGATTTTAGCTTAAGCGCTTCTTCAACTTTGTCAACATTGCTCGAAATGGCGCAAGCTCAAAAACCTTAGCGGGAACACTGCCTGTGAACAATGTCAGATGTATCATTATAAATTACAATGTTAAGGGCCCTGTCAACCCTTTTTGGGGAAATGTTTTTTGCTCTGTAACTCAGCAACGGATAATTAAATTCAAATAAAAGTATACATTTCTAGAAGCGGATTTGCATACTGAACATAATGGTCAGGTTATTTTTGGACCAAAATGTGTAATTTTGGACCTAGGGTCCAAAAATCATGTTTCTGGGCCCAAAATTTTACGGGAAAGCTAATTAAATTTTGCTTTGGTAACATTTTGAACCATTTTACTTTTTAGAATCAAGTAAGCAATATCTAGGAACGCATTTCTCAAATTTTTGATCTTTATCTTTTTTTTTGAAATATTGCCAAAAATAGGTCAAAAAATGTCATATTTTGCCAACGATGGTGTCAGGAGTGGGATTTTTTGACATTTTAGGACCAATTTTTGACATTATCATGCTTTGAGGTGTCCAAGTGTGGGAAAATATTGGATCCAAAACATGATAATGATAAAATTGGATGATTTACGCCCGATATTTATTGGTCTCGCTATGAGTTTTAAAATATTGGGCTCGACTGCGTCTCGCCCAATATTTTTGCAACTCATAGCTCGACCAATAAATATGGGCTCAATCGATCCAATTTTATACCAATATCTCAAAAACTAAGAAAAAACTCAAAAATATAAAAAAATGTGTTCCTAGATTTTGCTTTCTAGGTTCTTAAAAGTAAAAAAGTTCAAAATTTTACCAAAGCAAAGTTTAGTTAGCTTTCCCGTAAAATTTGGGCTAAAAACACGATTTTTGGACCTTTTTTGGACCTTAGGGCCACAATTTCACATTTTGGTCCAAAAATGACCTGACCATCATGTACAGCATGCAAATCCTCTTTATCCGTTGCTGAGTTACAGTGCAAAAACCATTTCTGAAAACAAATAGCACATATTGCATCTTACACCAATCTGAAGGAACAATAACTCTACCTCCATGAGCAACAAAAATAGGAAAGTTATTCTCTTACTGTTAAAGATAAGTACCGATTTCCCAATAAGTCCCCTTGATTACAATTCAAATCCATCTCTAATAATGAAATGAATAACTGGCATCTGAATTTCATGGGCTGGTTTTTATTTACAATTGTGGCAATCACAACCAACGTTTTCAAGATCGTTTCATATTCTACGTAAACACATTTACATGTTTGTATATGAACTTCCTTTATAATAAAGAAAAAAAGCAACAAAAATATCTCTTTGTCTCTAACTACTGAATCAGGTGACCTGATTAGATTATTAACATACTTACAAACAAGAAAACTCTTACATCCATTTTAGGAGAAATAAAGGATGTACAGCAAAACAAAATTATCATCCATTTTTCTCCTCAACATAAACAATACCTAATTTAGTGGTATCTTTATCATAGAAAATGATGAACTTAAAAACTGTATCCACTCTTCCTATACAACTGTGTCTTCTTAAGCCCTTTATGTTAACAATATCCTGCCTCCAAAAATTTGACAAATTATCTTGTATTCTATGATCGAAACACTGTAAAAGCATTTAAACATGTTTGTCACGCTGGTACGAAATAACTTGCCAATAAAGTGATGAACTTTCTGAAGACTAGCAGGTTTTAAGGGACCACTCACAAACACCTTGTTAGGGGGGGGGCCTTGAAAAAAATTACTACAAATTTTCCGGTAAAAATAGAGTTTACATGCTTTTCTATGGGGTTGACCACTAATTTTTGTCGCAAAAAAGGGGGTGCCCCTTAAACTTTTTGAGGTCGAAAAAGGGGGGGGGGGACCAAAAATTTTCTTGTGATAATTGTTTTGCATCACACCCCCCCCCCCCCTACAAGTGTTTGTAAATGGTCCCTAATGGCAGAGTGGATACGGTATTTGTACATACATAATTACAACACTTTCCATCCCTGTCTTTCCATAGCATGACATGGCTTATTATCAATACTGTAATTGCAGGAACAATCTTCAGATTGTTTGACCTTTTCAATCAATTATTATTAAGTAACATCAAAATTTGTTTAATTGATATCAGTAATTATTCAACATTCTAATTATTGAATTACAAATTTATCATTATCACAATTTTATCATTGCACATAAAAGATATTTTTTCAAAATATGAAGCACAATGATTTTCAACACCAAATCACAAAGGTTAAATTATTTAGTAATGCACATATGATAATGATTTCACCCTCTCCTCAAATACAAATTCTGAAAACATGCAAAACAAATCTATGACAACATTTCTTTTACAGGACAAATCAAGGATGAAGATGCCGAAAACCAATCTGAGTGCGTCAGCTCTGTACTTCCGGGTTCACAGGCTCGTTCATATATAGGATTGCAAAAAACAGGGTTCTACAGGACCCACTTCATAAATTTTTGTCTCAAACAGGCAAAAAAGGGACAGTTTTTCCTTCATCAAATTCACAAATGTCAAAAAAGTGGTATAAGAAACTCAAACCTTTTTCTGAGTGTGATATGTCTGCATCCGGTTTTAGACAAGACTGCTCTGCATGTGTGCTTATATCGCAAAACACGTTCACGACACATACGTGTAAATTGTAAAACGCATTTTGTGCTTTTAAGGGTATAGTGCCGCTGAGTTCACATTTTTGCCAAAAAGGGGTAAATGTTTAACCACTAAAATTTGTGAATTTCCATGAAAAAGGGTCATTTTTCATGTGAAAACATAAGGGGATACTTTTCAATTCCTACAAATGAGCCTGTGTACCCAGAATAGCTGACAACATGGGTATCAACCATCAACTCACACACATTTTTAATTGTTTAAACAAAAGCTTTTTCCTCTGATGAATCAATGAAATCATATTCCATAATTCAATAAATGCAAGAAAATCCAAATCACATGATCTTCATGTAATATCTCCTAAAAAATTGTGCCCGATACTAAGTGTGAAAAAATATGAATTATATATTTTATAGTTGCTGATACACAAATAAAATCCAAATGGTGCTTTCTATCAACCTGACTGATAAAGGACTGGAGAACATTTTAGAAAAGGTTAACAAAATTTAAAATATGAAAACAAAACTACCAGGATTCTCCTGAATATTAAAGCCAAATTGTATAAACCAAATTTTATCAGCCTTTTCGCAATCATCGGTTGACATGGGCTAACATAATTTATTCTACAAAATCATGCCGACCTTTTGCTTTTGTTGAGCATTAAAATGAGTTTATTTGGGTAATCTGAAGGCTAAAATGTAAAGGTTAACAACATCCAGCCATTCAATTAACAGTAGCACTGTTCAATTATTGCTAGCTGTTCAAGTTTCCAAAATAAGTTGGAAAAAAGCACGCCCAACAAAAAAAACCCAACAACAATTTTATCTTTGGTAAATACAAATTCACCTGAATATCTGTGGTATCATAATTCAACTGAATATCCGAGGTCTAACATTAATTAACATGCCAAATATATTTCACTTTACTATATTTTCGAAAACTTAAAGCAAATAAAGCATGCCAACTGCATTCTCAACTTGCTACATTGTACTGACCTTGCAACACAAATTTCACACAATATAAACTGACAATGCGAGGCTTTTATCCCGTTGGTACTCTGTAAATCTTGAAGTATACAACAAGCAACCAGACTCTGTTACAAGATCCAAAGAATTTCCTTTGTATTCTACAACATTGTGAAGTGTTGTTTTTGAATTGTGTAAGAGACTAGCAATGATTTATTAGGATTGAATAAGACAAGATCACTGCATATTAATACATATGGTACATAAATCTTTCATGATTTTGGTATTACTTTTGATAAATTTTGTTGCCACAATATGGTCAAATCTTGAATATAAAGTTCATTTGAATATTCAGCAAGAATGGGTACGTTGTTATGATTATAAAGTATGGACTAATTTATTTCCGTGTATGGTCATATTGGTTTATGTGTGTTAATAGGCGCCTTGTTGCATACTTCAAGATTTATGGAGTATAGGTGCAAAGTTCAAAACCTATCAGTGTCTGTACTATAGAGAAGCAAGCTCAGATAAATACTTGGGTCAAAAGTTTGACAAGATTTGCGACAATCTAGTTAGATTCTTACAAAACCCTACTGAAATCCTCAAGATTCTCGCACAATCTATGTAGAATTTCACAATTTTACGAGGATTTTTTTTTGTAAGAATTCTGTCCCAAATTTCTAGGCCTGAAAACAGTGTAGCATGTTGAGAATTTATTCCAGTTTCAAAGTCTCTGTCTGTCCTACTTTTTTAATGCCACAACAAAAGTTTTTCAAATTTCAAACTGCCTCCTCAAGAAAATCTAACATGCTAATAAATCGATGAAACTGTTGTTTTGGTTGTAAACAACCGTCACAACTTGGAAGCCACGAATGAATGTGATAATTAGGCCTAAAAAAAATTGTTTGATTGGCGTAACCCGACCGACCCTAATTTTACCACCGACCCTAGATATTTTTATTTTTTTGAGCATGGTAAAAAACCTCCAAATCCCAAATTTGATGGGAATCGATTCATGGGAGCCCAAGATATGGCTTGCAGGACATTCAAAATGACA
>JXSR01S075055.1:25611-37976 GCA_000969725.1 Ophiothrix spiculata | reverse complement strand
GACGTGAACATCAACGGCGCATTAGCAGTTTGACTTACTACTCCACCAGGTATGGTTGAGGCTGGAGGAGGAGGTGGGGGAGGAGGCTTGTTTTCTTTCAAAGCCTTCATAATATGCCCAACGGAGAGTGCATGAGCGGCAAGATGATCTTTAACTTTGTCTCCCTCAACCGAATCTGAAACAGTCGACACAAACGGCAAAACTGACGGTGCAGAACTAGTCACTGGCGATTTCTGATTGGATTTCACAGGTGTGACAGTTTGCGTAGTAGATGGAGCAGTTGTTGCAGTTTCTGAAGGCATCGATTTGTGAAGTTCATAGTTTGTCTCTGCTTGTTTAGCAGCCTCCAGTCTTTTCACATTTTTTGATAGTACTGTCAAACTATTGATAAATGAAGTTGACTGTGCATTTTTCTTGCCTTTACTCTGTTGTGACTTATTGATCAATTTTGTTAAGAATTCGATTGGATTGGTAGTTGCTTCTTGGATCAGTTTCTCTTTGTTCTGCTGTGTATCCAACTCATCTCTGAGAGGAGTGCCGACCCTGTCATCTCCCTTGGAGTCAGATTTGGATGAAGAATTTGATGCTCCAGTAGGACTTGGTGTGTACAGACTAGCGGTGCTGCTGTGTCGCCGATCTTTCTTGGACCTTTTATGATGGTGATCTCGTTTATGGTCTTTGCGATGTTTGTGTGAGTGTGAGCGTTTCTTCTTTTTCCTCTCGTCTGGTGGAGTCAGCTCTGGAGGAGTCAAGGAGGGTGGACTGAGTGCTATGGGTGATCCTTCAGGTGATGGAGGGGATCCTGGGGGTGTGTAGCTGGAACCTGAAATTGAACATAAAAAACATTTTTAGACAAATTTAATCTTAATACAGGCTTGGGTTATTTGTTGAATTAAATTCGGGATCCTGAATTTAATTCCACATGTATTAGTAGGCCTATAGGAAAGCATGCATGTCCTATTTATCATTGTTTTCAGTGGCAAAATAATTTTTGGACAAAATACACTTGAAAATGCTTTTAGAAAGTCACTTTCCTTCATTTTATGCTGTTCTTACTATAAACCATTTTTGATCAAAATCTTATATAGTATTGCTTTAAGTCTTGAATTTTTAACATCACAGCTATATATAGGCTAATGGTTTATTCAGAGTGTCGATATGCATCGTTCATATGACACATACAAGTTCCACCACATAATCAGAATGCATGCGCAATGCACAAGAAATAACACATTTAAAAGACTGTGCGTCGATGGGTATCGATAAATGGATAATGTCAGACTCTGAATAAACCATAACCAAACATGTTATGAATCTTGGATGAATTTCTGATTTAAGCATAATTGTATTTCATGTTGATTTGTTAGCCTACTCTGTTGAAGGTTAGGAAATTTTTCCTCATTTTTTTTTTTATTTATTTTGAGATTCTTAAAATTGCTGTCTTATAGAAAAGTGTTAGAAAACTTTTACTGGTCAAGATAAATAAGATAAATATTAATTAAACAGGGGTGTGAGAGGCCAGTTGACAAAAACAAGGAAAATCGAGGAAAAGCGTCGTAAAGTCAGGAAATAGGTCAAAAACAGGCAGAAACTGAATAAAAAAGCTGAAATTTTAACACAAGAAAATTTTCAAAAACGAGGAAATCAGCTGAAAAGAGGAACTCTCACACCCCTGATTAAAGGCATACAAGGCAATTGCCACAAATTAATTGCCACAAAACCTTAATTAAAAATACCACAAAATCGAACCCACTGTTGAGTCCTTTTAGCTGATCACCTTCAAGTTGTCGTCTTAAAGAAGGTCACAGATATGACTTAACCTCCAGATGACCTTTGACCCCACTCCCATAGGGATATGTGCTATTACCCAAGTACCATTGTGTCTAAGTCCCATGAAAATATGATAAAGTATACAAATTTGCTGACCAATCTTAAAGCTTTTTTAACTACTGAAAGTTATTGACCCCTAATAAATCATGATATCTTTGACCCAAAACACATATGGGTAACATAAGTGCCTTTCCCCAGGGACCATTGTGTCAAAAGTTCCATGAAAATCTTATAAAGTATATGGACTTGTAGACCATTCTTTTAGTTTTAACTAAAAGTTATAGATACAATTTTAACATGTATAATACTATATTAAACCCGATCACATGATTTCACATCATTTTCTGGGAAAATGCAAATACCTTTTTTCAAAAAAAAAGATTATCTTTTGGTTAGAAAGACTATTTGCGGGTCTGAAACTATTTATGGATGCATCATTTGGAATTTTGCACAGACTTACATGCACAAGCTAAAATCATATGCACATTAACCTAACCTAAATTAGAGTTAGCATGGTGTGAGTCTGTTTATTTAATAAGATTACTTACTATACCTCATAAATATTTATTAGGAAACCACGAAATACAATTGGTCAGTTAAACCTGATGCGCATGACAGAAATTTGCTACTTCCCCCAAGTGTGCACAACGCTCATGCAGGGAAAAAAATTGATAGACTACTGCACCCCTACTATCACACCCCCGTATTCATATCACTTATCAGTTGGAAATTCATACAGTGATCAAGAAGAATGGACATTTTGGGGTAATTTTTTGATGTGTCAACACCACATTCAGTGAAATATTTATGAGGTATAGTAAAACAAATACAACATGGTTTATTTTGAAAAGTGTTGAAAATTCTTTATCCCTCAGAGTTGGATGCGTGTGACTACTTCCCTCTGCTTCATGCTGAAAAGTGTGTCACACGCATCCAACACCTCAAGATCAGTAATTTTCATTACTTCCCTCTAAACCATGTTGTATTTGTATATTACTATATTATGCCTTCAAAACATAGATTTACAGGGGAGATACCAGGCTTTGTATACTAGCCCTTGTAATGGTGTCATCAACAATGGAGCTCAAATTGGGGGTATTCGGGTCCACTCGGTTCCCGGCAAAATCAACTCCGAGAGCTGAGACTTGGTTACGCGCAGAGACAACCTGCGCAAATAATACTTTACGTGAATGATACGCCAACATGCATGCAAAGCCTGTTTCAACATTCCCAGATTATGATAAGGTGCCATGCATCATCTGCAAGCTATTGGCAAAAACACAAATACCCCCAATTTTTTTATCTCCATGCCGGAATAAAAATGGCGGCATGCCTTGTATCTCCCCTGTAAATCTGTGCTTCGGACACTAAAAATTGGTAGACTACTTACCCAATGACATATCAGCTGGGTCTATTGGCAGGGCTGGCATTGCCCTAGTTTGTCCAGGCCTCCTGGAGTCTGACTTGAATGGTGCAGCTGCTGTAACAAATAAAACAAAGACAAAATGGAACATTTAGGAAGGGCATATCTATGGATTCTATGTACTGTAAGTTAGTTTTTAGTTTTGTATTATATTTTGTGAAATTGGTGGTCTTTATTCTTACTATATGTACAGTGTTCAGCAGTTTCCTTATTATGGTATTTTGAACTTTTAATATTTTTTTCATTTTCTTTACAAACCTAATTAATTGTACAGTGTTGCTAAAGAATGTGTGATCTTCAAAATTGTTGTACCATTTTAAAGCTGTTTTCATCAAACACAAAACAATTGATTTATTATTATATTTGCATCTTGTTGATATGATTGTTCAAGTATATGGCCTTATGGGTTAGTCTACCAAATATTGCTCATATAGACCATTTTACATGATTTTTCTTCATAACTTCTTAAACATTTGTTTAATGCTCAATTACATCTACTTTTGGGATTTCTTTACTTTAGTTTCTGTTTCATTGTGCTCTCACATCTTGAGGACTAAAAATCATGTTTCCATTTCATTAGTGCAAAATTTTACCATGATCATTTTAATCAAGTTATAATGACTATGATATTGACCAAAAATAGCAGTATAATGGTTGTGTTTGTGCATTGTGTTGGAAATACATACCATTTTATTGAAATAAGATAGCAAAAAGTCCAGCTGATAAAAATGGGGCAACCTATAAATTTAGAGGATGTGAACTACGTTAGTCAATTGTCTGTAACCTTTTAGAATACCTTACCATTTATTAGGCAAAAAAAAAAAGTTTGTTTCCTGTAGGTGGTCAAAAAACCTAAATGCTAAATGCTTTTTTTTTTCTTTTCTTTTCTTTTCATTTTTTTGTATTGTTTCAAGAGGTGCTAAGGCAAATTTTGATTGAAAATCCGCATGGGTGATAATTTTTTTAAGTAAGAAACCTGTCCGGTTTCAAGTTTTTGTTGAAAAGAAAACACTTCTTTAGTACAAATTTTGCAATTTTCCCCGTTCTTTTTATCAAATCGGCTATTTTGATTTTCGTTTTCTAAAATACCAAATAAAAAAATGAAATGCGCAACTACATGACGCCAAAACGAAATGTGCGCGGCACACGGGAAACAAACTTGTTTTTTGCCTTAGGGTTATGGTTGGGATTAGGATTAGGGTTGGGGATAAGGTTATGGATTAGGGTTAGGATTCGGATCAGGGTTAGGGATTATGGTTAGGAAAAACTACTAGCATGACTAGGGTATTGTAAAAGAACTTATACTTTTCTAAGTAGCCATAAGTTCTGTGAACTTTTTACACAAATGTGATAAAGGAGCGTCCCATTTTTTCATCGTGTAAATTGAATGAAAAAATAAATAAAACTGATTAAAAACTTTCAACGGGTAGGTTGAAACATTGATGTAATTGTAACTCACCAACAATTGAACCCTGGTGCTTAGCATCTTCATCTGATAACTCCATATCTTCAACCTCCACAGTGTCTGCATTAGGGTCTCTGGGAGGAGTTGCACCTACAAGCAAAACACATTGGGTTGGATTTAGAGAATAAAAGATCAGATTTATTGTTTTGCCTGTCATCTATCGTCTCATTATGGATGGGCGTACATTATTTTTGAGTAATGGGTGCCTATTACGAAAAAAAAAATAACGTACACCCATCCATTATGAGACGATAGACGACAGGCAAAACAATAAATCACCATCTTTTATTCTCATTCGTAGTCACAAATTTGAGTCATTTATAAACCAAAAGCGATGTAAATTATTGCCGATAACTACAAATATTATCATTGGAAAAACATACACCCCTATTCAAACATGAGGGAGGAGTTGCACCTACGAGCAAAACACATTGGGTTGAAATTCTCAGTATAAAGACACCTAGTGATAAATTGATTGCATTATACAAAGATCATCTTTGAGTTACAGCTTCAAGGAAAAGCGTTACTACTATGTGTGGGCTACAGCACTTGCACAAGTATATTTCCATAGCACCAAATGAATTCGGGTAACAAAGAATAACCTGAGGAAAGCTAAGACGGGTATAGATTTAACAAACCACATTTATGTACATGATAATTTCCCTGTTAGCAGGATTGATGGTGCTTAGCAATTAAATGGAAAATTGTGGATAGAATTTGTGAAAGCACTCATTACAATTTACATTCTTATTCTATCATATATGATTGTCGGTGTCTGATATTTGTGAATGCTTACATATTTCTGTAACTAAGGAATATAAATTCTGCTTCAAAATTCCCTATCCATGATACTTACACGCCTACAGATGAATAAAATTAACATTTTTCTGATAATTTTTGGCACAACAACCAAGTCTCATCGATTTGAAGTCGGAATGTATCAAATTCTCCAACAAGCAACACCGATTTGCAAAGAACAGATGATTTTTCAAAAATTACCTATGAATTCAATTCTGGCTAATTCCTGATGACAGACTTAAGGTACAACCATAAACACAATGAATACACACAGCGAGTAGCCGGGATCAATAACACTAAGATTCGCTCCACAGCGCGGGCTATTCAATTCAACGTAACGGCACACGATAGCATTATTGACTCGTTGAATACTGTGAAACAGTAACCCCTGGTCCTGTTCTCATTTGATACTGATAATGGTTCTCTGTGTGTAATTGATCAATTTGCAACAATTGAATTCGGAGGTGTGTTTTTTTAAATTGACCATTCTCTACGAATCGATGTCGCATGTTGAAGAACTTGATACATTCTGACTACAAATCAATAAGACTTGGATGGTATGCACAAAATTATCAGAAAAACATTAATTTTTCATCTACATGCATGTAGAAATCATGGGTAGGAACTTATGCCGCGGAGTTTAAGATCAAATGTCAGGCACTGTCTTTTGAGGCGTAGTGAGAGTGATTACTCGCCATCACTCTCCTTAAATGAAGCTGAGGAGAGCTATTTATCACTCACCCATCATTGGCATAAACAATTGCAAGGCAGAATATGGATGATACAATTCCTTGCAAATTATGTCAAATCACTCTCCCACAGCTCACCTAAAATCTGGAGGAGAGTGATTTACAGCATTTTTCAAAAGACAGTCCCTGAAATGTGCTTGACTGACCTGGACTAGGAGCATCTGAGACTGGTGATGGTAGTGGACTTGAAGGGTCTGGTAACAGTTTCTTGTACTCATCAAGCCGCTTTTTCAAACTGTTGACACGAGTTCCAAAATTCTTGTATGCCTGAAATCACAGAAGAAATATAACAAATATACATTGTACAGTGGAACCTCTTTAACACGAAATCTGTTAACCCAAAAGCCCCGATAAAACAAAACTGATTTTCAAGTCCCTGGGGCCGATTTCACTAACATTTAGGGATGGTTGCTAACCCCGTTTTGATCGCTAACTCCAAAATTGATCGCTAAATAGCGGGTATAAGCGATCATTTTTGGAGTTTAGCGATCAAAACGGGGTTAGCGACCATCGATTAATGTTAGTGAAATCGGCCCCTGGCATTGAATTTGTATTAAAAATGTGATGCATAATACAAAGTTCTGATAACACAAAATAAAATGTGTGGCCCCACAGATTTTGTGTTAAAGAGGTTCCACTGTATAAAATACTTATATTATATAGCTTCAGAGCAGCATTTATTATTTGTGACTTGAAAATCATTGCCAATTTTCTTTGTGTTGGGTTCAAGGAAATCATAATTTTTCTCTTTATTCTCTTGATAACAAATTACTTCTCTTTTACTTGAATACTCAGTTTGTCACATCTCATTAAAGACGATCGCAGTGTTAATTCAAGAGGGCAGTGGTACAGAATATGTTAGTCAGTGGCGGGAAAATTTTGACAAAACGCGCGCATGGTATCTAAGCGTAAGATTTGCACCTAATACGCTAAACGCAACGCGCGCTCTAGTTTTTCCCTATACCAGAAAATGCTGATTTTTCAAGTATTTGCTACCTGTAGAATTTTTAAATTTTTTGCTGGTCAATTGTGAATGTCAAGTAGATGTCAAATCAAGAAAAAAAATATGGGGTCACCGATTGTTTTAAAAGATAGCTAGAGATGAAATTACATGGGGTAAAATCTAAAAAACAATTTTCATCACCAGGAATGTCGAAATTTGGTTTCATAACATCAAACTGATAAAATAAGTTAATTACGTTAATTAACCTAACGCTCAAGTTTTCAAGTTATCGTTAATTAAAAGGAAAGTGAAGTCATTATATATGACGTCATAGCGTGCTTAGATAATCGGAGATTTGCTTATGTTTATAAAAATATACCCACAAAATTTAAAGTATATTTAAAAAAAAAAATCAGAATTCCCACGTAAATTACCACTTTATTTATCAGGTTTCCAATCGAAAATCATAAATCCTATCCCCTAAAAATATTTGGAGATCACCTATGTATCACTTTAGCTTGCAAACAACTCAGTAATGTACACAAAGATCAGAAATGATAATCAAAACGACGAGTACCTATATCTTGATAATAACAAATACCTCCCCAAGGTGAGCAAATTTTCTTGTTGTGTGTAAAAACTATTAATCATATTATAACAAATAGAGTAAGTGTCCCACTTATAGAGCACTTTTTCTGATTACTTGGGTCAAACCACTTACATTTATTTCATTACCATCAGAATACAGCATTTCCATCAGAATACAGTACGTTGCCTATTATGTCTTAAGTAGATGCAATTTTTTGACCATATTCCGACTCTAATTTTACCACCGACCCTAGACATTTTTATTTTTTTGAGCATGGTAAAAAAACTCCAAATCCCAAATTTGATGGGAATCGATTCATGGGAGCTCAAGATATGGCTTGCAGGACATTCAAAATGACAAATAAAATGACAGGACATTCAAAATGACAAATAAAAGAAATGTTACAGAAAAAGTGAAGATGTTTTTGTATGTGCCATATATTTTGTGTTCTTGTATGTGAAACATAGACTTAGAAAATAAAATAAAAATTATTAAAAAAAAAAAAAAATCTGACCTACCTACCCTATTTTTTTTCTATGTTACGCCAATCAAACAATTATTATTTTTTGGGCCTAATTACCCATAAAATGCTTGGGTCGATGAAGCAAGAGATAAAATGAGTTGCCATAGGGCATAACCCATTGGACGTAGCAGGGATCAAACTCATGACCAACTGATTACGAGTCCTGCGCTGTTCCACTAGACCACTAAGCTCCCTATATATTTAATTTATTGATGCCACAATACTTGTTTCTACTTAAGTACTACAAATTTAACAACCAGTGGGAAAACTGAACAGGTTTATTGCTGCTGCTACTTACATTTGTAACTATTTTAGCCTCACTATTCTGCGCTTCATAGAATATCTCTCCGTTATCCAATAACTCATTCAGTTTCCGCCTCATTTCGACCTCTTTGGTAAGCGATTGCACATAGTCTTCCAGCTTAGTAGCTGCCTCATCAAACTGCTTGGAGAACTGCTTGCCGCCAGCACGATCTGAAAATTGGTAACAGTAACACACAAAAATAATTGGCCACCCTAGCCATGCGTCCGAGACTTTACTATGTCTGTGAAGAGTTCAACATGCGCATATTAAAACTGAGCTCTGTATTGACTGCATATGAGTAAAAGGTAAAGGGGCTGGCCTGTATTTCACAGGTCGGAGTGCCTATCTCTCTTACGAAGCGTGTGGGCCAGACTACACAATTTGTTATATTTGCGGTGAAGCGTTCAACAAACCTCCTTCCCCGCGAGTCTATTACCTTCCCAGCATTGAAGAAATTCGGTACCCATTTGATACCTGGGCAGAGAGGAGCACATAATAAGTATCTTGCTCAAGGACACTACACACGCCACCCAACAGATTTGAACCCACGACTCTCAATGCCCGGTGATTAACAGTGGAGGACTTATCCGCTAGGCCACGCATGTCTCACCAATATATGTAAGTAATATCAAATAGAGATGGCGATGGTAGAAAATAAGAAATGAGAGTTAACCAATCAACTGTCTTGAATTTATTTAGGGAACAGTGTTGGCGCGCGAGCTGGGAAAATTGGCGAAACATGTTTCTGAAAACGTGTAAAACAGATTCTTTCCCTTGCTTTATCTGGCCAATTTTCAGTCTCAGCTCAGGATTTTGGCGTAAGCACCTCTCCCACTTTGTCAAAGTTGCTCGAATTGGTGCAAGCTCAAAAACCTTAAAAACTCTGGTAGGGAGTGATATAATACAAAATAATGGATAAGGGATGCGGCTTGTGTCAAACGCCTATCTAAACATAAGGTATAATAATAATAATAGCAATAATGGGTTTTAAGAATTCAGGTGGAATAGTGTCCTCCTCACAACTTTTTTCTTTCAAATAGGGTCCCCTGTCTCTAATAAATATTTTCTTCTGAATAGAGTCCCTTGCCTCTTAATACATACTCTTGTTGGTGAAATCGCTCTTTGCAGATGTAACAGTCACCAAGGACTTTTGATTTTATCATGAAAGTGTGGAAGGTTACCCAGGACTTTTCATCATTAATGTGTGGAAGTTTTCCTGCCATTCATTTCTTTCACCATTTTTATAACTAGTAAAACAGATTCTTTCCCTTGCCCAATTACTGGGTATTGAGGGTTAGAACCAAGGAATTTAATAGGGGAAACGGTTTTCTCTGCCATCTTGTGTCGCTCATAGAGCAGAGTTATTGTACCTCCGGATATATTCGCTGTTTGGCCCGATATCCAGGCAGATCATGTAAATCTTCACTTGACGCATATAAAGCGTGTGATTTTGTTTCACGCGAAAACCGTGTCTGTGTTTCAAGTAACGTGTATTGCGACTTGCTCTAACCAAAGTATGACAATTTTCCAGCTAATCCGTTGCAAAGACTCTCGAAGTGTGGCACGCGGAGCCGTAAAAAGCCGGAAGTACAATAACTCGCCCTCCATGAGCGACAATCCAAGATGGCTGCCGTCCCATAGGATTTACACGGCGGTGAAATCAAAATGGTAGAGAATACCGGTTCCCCTATAAAAATTCCTTGGTTTGAACCCATAAGGCCCTCTGCAATTGATTCTTAGTTTCTTGTTGGAGGCTTCAAAATTTCTGACGAGTGAGAATTAATTTTTCAATATTCATTATTTTGTGTCAATTCATTATTGAATTTTAATTGAACTTTAACAGATATATTTAAGTGGTTCCAGAAGCTAAAATTATTACTAATATACATAGTAACTTAATGTGTCAAATCCCTTTTGTATATCTACTATTTTAATATCATTTAAAGCTATTTTAGATTTGGGGAGTGCAAATGCCAAATTTACGCTAAAATGGTGTGAAACTTTTCAAATGAGCTGCAGCCATCTTGAGTTGAAAAAGTGAGTGGGGAAACTGTTTTGGGCAATGTTGCAAAACCTTCTTTTTGTTCTAATAACTTAACCTTTAACTTAGAAAGTTGGTTGAACCACAGTTTTGTTGCAAACTTTATGAACATGAGCAAAACTACGAAATTTAGTCTCATATATGCAAAATCTGGCTTGTACACTATATATCCACATGTAAAACACCAGTATAAAACAGGTTGATATATACAGGTTATTTTCTGTCGGATTGCTGAATATGTTTCCAACTACTATGTTTTCAACAATAACAAGTAATCCATCCAAAATTCTAGTAATTTCCAAATAATGAATTATTATAAAATAATGAATCATTTGACCAGGCAGCAAAATCCGACCGAGTCGGAAATAAGAAACTAAGAATCAATTGCAGAGAGCCTAATTTCACCATTTACATGTTTATTGCTTCCTTAACCACTACATTACAGTGATAGCTTTATAGAACTTTTTAAACATTTCAATTGTAGCAAAATGCTATTTGAAATGAAATCCTGACTTTTAAATTGATGCATCTCTTCTTTGATTACCTTTGAGTTTTGTGATTGTCTCGGTGTTGGTCACATCCACATTCATGTTGTTCAATTGCTTACATTTCAGAATGGTTTCTGCTTCAAATTTCATCAATTCCTCAATTGTCTGTGGTACTTCTTTAGGCTACAAGATAGAAATAAACAATAATTGAATACAGAAGCATATAGTTTTGTATTAAATAGACATAACTGACTTGGATTTCTGTGGAGATGACAACTTGTATATTGAGTGCTGAGTAAAGCTGGTTTCAGAGTGTCTGTCATGGTGGTCGTACCACCAGCGTGACGTCAAAAATTTTAAGGGTGCAAACTCGATCTTGTCGCATCTGGAAATTTTTGCGGCAAGCACAACAAGCCGATTTATCGATTACCCTGTCGGGATGGTTGCAACAACACAATATTTTGAGTTGAAAAAATACCAACTTTTCTTGTGACAGACCATCACGGGAATATGCAAATGTGTCGTGCTACATTACAACTTGTAAATGTTTGGTTTTCTGTAGCATCTACAACAAGCTTGGTTGTCTGTCACAATGACAGCTACTCTGAAACCACCTTCAATTTGACAAGCATAAAGGTAAGCATTTCAATTATCAATAATTCAAAGGAATATGACGTAATCAAATATGACGATAGTCTTTAACGATCTTTAACAGCTATTTGCATAATTTCAAAATTATATTGACGTCATAAAAACTTGCCTTGTATTCTGCCAAGATTTTAGTGTTTGCAACTGGCTTGGGCTTGACTGCAGCCTTCTTCTGATAAACTATAAAATACAAAGTATTTGATAATGTGAGTACACAGAGTCATGTTTATGATGACATAACAATAATAGGCGGCAAGTCAATATTATCTAATGATGTCCAATTTGGTGATAAAAGAAATTTGTGTTTCAAATAAACTGGGTTTATTTTTTCGATGAACAAAACATAGGTACTCATGGTCTAAATGTGCATAAGATATAACCTTTGTGAACATGAGATCTCGTTACTAATAATACCATCCTTTAAACATGACAAATATAAAAAACAAAAGGTGGATTCATTTTTTTTTTTAGGGCAGTTAACATAATAACCGTTCTCAATCATAACAAATACTAAGAATCTTTGAATATGATATTTAAAGGTTCTTGGTCGATTGCTTCAAAGCT